>JAVSCE010013645.1:0-14313 GCA_032199065.1 Smutsia gigantea
TAGAAATAATTGAATTAAAAAAAGTCAGAGTCAATTTTCCTGAATTTTCCTTTCTTAATCAGCTGTTTTAACATTGCATAGGCATGCTTTCCTTTTGAAAAGAACTCAGTAAGTGTAATTTTTGCATCAACATTAAGACATCCTAATAATTAATGGCTCTTGAAGAGATAAATAAGCTCTGTGAGTTGCTTGTGGCTCTGCCCACAAATACAAATCTTAATTCAGATGATTCCCAAATTTTTGACTTTGAAAGTGTTCTGTATTACCATACTCTCTGTTAAATTGCTTCACTAATAAGACTATTAGTACCTTTCAAGCTGTCCATGAATTTTAATAAAATTACAATAAAACAACATTGTCATTTTGTTGTTGTTGTAAAGAGCTCATAAGAGCCAAAATTTTGTGGCTCAACAAAATTATTTCTTAAAAAATAACCTATAAGAAAATGACTTGGAGCCAACTTACACATGAGGTACATAACATTCTCCTTTTACATGAAATCATAAAGCATTATTTTCTGCTAAAGTAGGCAAAATAACATCAACAAATGGAACGTTTTTACTAATTAAAAAAGATTGTCATTTATTTTTGGTGACTAATATAAAAAACCTAAAGCATCTCAAGTGGCAGAAAGCTACAAAGTTCAATACAGTTCTAATAAAAAGAATACATGATCTTTTTTAATAATGAAATAAAGAAAATATCATTTTACTCTCCAGAGAGCCATCTTTCTAGACACTTCATAGTACAGAAGAAAAATGAAGTGTTTCAACCAATTCTGTTATTAATGATCCTGAACAGGCTTATTCATCATAAGAGATCAAAATTCCTCAGCTTGTAATTTCATTTTTCAAAAAAAATATTCTTTAAATCTGCATTATAAAACCACTCACTTTTATTTTTTTCATTTAGAACATGAGGAACTAGTGAGAGTATCTGATTTCTATAAAAATTTTTAAGGGGTTATGTTTCTTTTTTAAAAAATTCTAAAGCATTACTTACTTTAAAGTCTCCTGATTATCAGGACACTGCAGTCCTTGATTATACAATACTAATTGTCCAGCCTTTAAAAGGTTGGTACTTTATAACTTCTAAAGCTTTAGTTTTAAGCATTATCATGATTTCTTATAGATACATGTAAGTTCTCTAAATCCTGTTTGAAGGCAAATGTGACATAATTGACTTTGATACCATTAAGATGATTTATAGTTATCAACAAAGCATTGTTATTCAAATCAACATTTTTTTGTCCATCTAATTTTATCATTATTTGATTTAAAAAATGTTTTATCACAGTACATAGTCTAAGAGAACAGAAGTACATGCTATATTCAAGTCATCTAAAGGAAGCCATCAAAATCCAATCTTATTTTCCAAATACATAAAAGACAAATAAGTGTATAGAGATGCTAAGATTAAGAACAACAGAAAAATTTTGCAAGTGGCATACATACAGACAATTGAAAGAAGGAAGGAAGGAAGGAGGGAAGGGAAGAAGGACACTTAAAAAGCCACAGCTTTCTGACAATTTATTTCCTCTTGGATAAAACTAGTAAGTTTGGAGAGTCAGCATAGGGCAGTTGTTAAACACTTCCCTATAACCTCCATAAGTAATTGGAATAAAACCCTGAATTTCAAGCAGGTACAATTTCTTTATTGAATTTTCCTTTTGGGGCATGATTCCACCTGTTCCACATTTTCCCACAAACTGGTTAAGCAGGGCAGCAAAATGCCTTAAAGGAGTGTACCATTTTAAGTTGTTAGCTTTTTTCTTAGGTGCATAAATTACCCTTAGAGAAAATGTAACTATATTCTCCTTCAATATAGGTTCTATGAAGAACACAGCCCTTGGAGAACAGAAGAGAGATTATTGACCATGTTTAACAAAAAGTATAGCAAAATACTTTGCCCTTGATTTGTTTTCTTTAAATAGTGGTACTTGAAAAACTGTTGAAGCTGTGTTAGATTTAGTTAGCCAAGGAAGAATACTGAGAATTAGGCACAGGGCAATTTTGCTTTGATTTTTGTTTTCTTCTATTTTATTTTGCTTTACCCTTTTTGTTCTCTTATATAAACAGTGACCATTGGAAACATCTTAGCATTTAACACCATCATATGATTTTATTTTATTTCAGAAGGTTGGATACATTCAGTTAAATAAATTATCTTAGAATCATCTTAACTAAAGTCTGATTTAGGTCAAAGCTCTCTTGAACGTCAAGTTCCAGAAATATCTTTAATGAAGAATATTTGTTGCTGTGAATTAATAATGGAAGCACTTTCTTAAAGTAAGGAAAATCTGTGTAAATGAAATTCTTAAGCATCTGTTTAGATACTGTGCCTTTACTGTTGCCCAGACTACTACAGTTTATATATCTAGACTCATACAGCTCAAGATTCAGGCACAGTATACTAGCACCTATGTCTTCATGCTATCTGCACCAATGTTCCATGACTTCTAAAGGGACAGACAGGTTAGTGCTTAGTATAGCATTTTTAATAGCATAGTTGAAGAGATCCTGTTCTTAAAAGCATGTTTCCATGTCAAGGCCTGGAATTAAAAGGCCATTACGGCTTTTGACTGACATACTCCATGGGAGACAGTTGAGGGAGAAGTAGCAATGATAAGCATGTGAGTTTGTGAGTGGTATGGGTGCCAAGGGAGCATATGAGGATTCACAGTAAGGTATATATTGTTCAGTTTTTGCCAGAGTAATTTGTAATTTAGAGGCTTTATGGGTTCCAAAGATGAGTAATATCTTACCACATAAGAGATATTTAACCTATTGGATAAGGAGCTTTGTAAAACTGCATTTTTTTTGTATCTTTAATGGCTTGAGAGGTTAAATTCTTGACTTGATAATTAATCCACTGATATGTGTTCATGCATATGTATTTAAATAAAGCTCATTCATCAGAATGTGACAGAAAAATCCATAGGATGAGTTTAGAGGTGTGATTACACCCCATCTCAGACATTTTAGGCTAAGAATATAAAATTACGGTCACACCTAATGCCTTTGGTTTAAAGGTAGCATTTTCTCTGTTATCTCTCTATTGAAAATTATATGATAGGGAACAGAGGAAGTATTAACACTAGCCTTCAGGCACTGTTGATATACATCTGCTCTTTTTATTCCAAAAGTATGTGCTTGACAATGAACTGCTGAATATCCAGTTTAGGGTGTTATGTGGTGGGATGATACTTACACAGTTGAGAGCCTTTTTTCCTCCTTTAAAACATGACACAGAAAAAGAAAATAATTGAATTTTTTTATCTGAAAGAACATTGAGGATCATGGAGTTTACACTCTTTATTTTACAGATGAGAAAATTTAGTGAGGATGTGACTTACCTAAGATCACATATTTATTTAATGGTGGAGCAAGGAATAGAGCCAGAAAGAAAAATTATTGAACAAACTGATATCCTGCTATCAGAACCTGGCTGGAACGATGTAAAAAATGAACCATACAGTATCAGACTACATTGCTTTCAAGTCCAAATAATGTTATTTTCTACGAAAGGAAAGGAAAAATCTTAGAAAATCTCCATGTATGCATGAGAACTTTTTTTTGTAATAAAATTCTGAAAGATACTACTGGCTTTTTTGGTTTGTTTGTTATCAACTCTTATTTTGAGACCAGATAGCAAACAATTAGCAAATAATTGTTAGTGTATGTTAAAAAATAAGGCAATGGCAATGCCCCATTTCCCTCTCTTAAAAATCACAGATGTTATCTCAGTCTCAATAAAGTTGTTACATAGTAATAACCCTTGTTGAGTGGAGAAAAGAAGCCAAGCTTAGGTGTATATTTTGAGCTATGTAAAATGCATGGGTATCTGATGAAATTTTGTTTTTCCTTGCAGAATTTCAAAGCACACAATTATTTCATTACTCCCCTCCATTAACGAATGTATTTTGCTTTTGGCTTAAAAAAAATCTGCAAGTGGTCTTTAGTTTACTGTCCCTTAGTATTGGGTCTACAGCTTCAGGAGCACTTAGACTCCATATCATCTAAACAACATCTAATTATTACATAGGGCACACTGCCCAAATTGCAAAAATTGACCTGCTTTTCTCTTCCCTGCCTCTTCATGGTGTGCCTCAATACAGTGCCTTACTGACTTCCTTGGAGTACTAACATCATTCACTGCTGGGGGAAAAGAACTTTCCTCCTCAGGGTGGACATATTTTATTGCACTTCTGGGAAAACCCAGAAAAAAGAACTAGCTTCTAGGTAGTTCTATTAGGAAGCACTATTACCACCAGGAAGTGTTAATTCTTTCTATCTATGAATTAGAGTAGCATCATGGTGATTTGGCAAGAACTTTAAAAATTAGTCATTGATTTCTCTATTCATAGCTGTCAAGATTTTTTGATAAACTATTTAGAAAATGACATAAAAGGTGAGAGATTAGCAATAAAAGGACTTGGTCATAAAATAAAACATGCTGGAATAACAGCAGGTCTTTTTTCTAATATTGCTTAAAGAAATACTCATCATTTGGAAAAATGCTATTTAAATGCAGATTCTACTTTTACTGTGGTTTCTAAATGAAGACTAAGTTGTAATCTCAAGCAGAAAAGTTAATCTCTCTCTCCCCCTCCCTCTTTTCCTCCGTTTTTCTTCACCGTTCCCTTCTTAGCATTATGAATGTTGCTTAGTACTTTCCTTATTAGAATTTGCATTTAGTGTGCTCTTCCCCATCAGTGCTTTTGGAACATACACACCTATCTGGACAACAATGATACTCTGTCCATTTTTATTCTAATGAGCTTTTTCTTGCTATTACAATGACTCTGCAATTGCTATGTACTTTTATCAGTTCCATCTATAAATAATAAGAAACATTACATTGGATTGTACAAAAATATTCTATTTGTTCACCATTGTATACACAGTGAACTGTTTGCAAGATTTTTAGCATCCTTTAAAATATCATTTTGCAATTCCAAAATTATATTAAAGCTCTTAACTCTATTTGTGGAAAGTGCCAATACCTTCAATATATGTAGGTTATTAAAACCAAAAACCATTATTAAAAGGAGACAACCTGGATTTCTCCTCCCTACACAACCCAGATTTAAATTCTGCATCATTATCTATACAATATTCTTAAAAGGAAGAGCTCTTAGTTCCTTCATGTAGTTTAGAATGTGAGCCAAATCTAATACTGCAATGTCAAGTTTTGCTTTCTGCCATCTTTATCTCCCAGAATGCTATGGGAAGTAGTCCCCTTAAAAGACAGAGTCAACACTAAATGACATGAATTCTATTGGCAATGTTTGTTCATAGTATCACAGAAAAAAATGTAAATTTTTTCAGTGATTTGTTTGACCCATTATTAGATAATATTGTATTATCATAGTTATTAAAATGAAAATTATAATAAATGAGGCAACAGTCAAAACATAAACCAGAAGGTCAGAATGTCTTTTGAAATGTCTAATCCATATCTTTAACATGTGGAAAAAGAGTGTAATTGTCATTTATTAAAATTAGATTTAAAGTGTACCACTCAATTTCCTAAAACATACACCAGGTACATCTAAGCATGGTAGACCTAGATATAGTAAAAAAAAAAGACTCATCTATTATCACAAAGTACAGGGATATAGAGGTCCAAAATTTCTCCTTCAATTCTTTATGGGGAATACAAATATGTAGTTGTCAAATCTCACAGTAATGTTCAGTTCAGAAATTACATGCATTTGACTTTGTTTTCCTAATTTAAATTTTAACTTGATACCTTACATTGTCTTATTTTAGAGCAGTCATTTATAGTTGATAAAGACTTGCATGTGCATCATTTTATTTCATCTTGAAAATGAAATAGATTTCATTTCATTTGCTGCCAACTTAGTGTTGAGTAGAAAACTTTTTCCTCTACCTTTCAAGGTTCTTTTGACTGGTCTGAGAATGAACTTGACACAAGACAGATTAACAGGAGAAAGTCAAATTTAATTATGTATGTATAAAGGCTCCATAAGACTATGAGAACCACAGACATTCAGGCAGTTGATGCATATATGCCATCCAGAGCTAAAGAGAATGATGGTAAGGGTCTGGGATCTCAAAGGGAAGAAGACAATTACAGGAAGATGAAAAAGTGTAAATGTGTGGTTAAAAAAATGTTTGTTGGGAAACACAGAAACCATGGGACACAGAAATTTTAATAAACAGAATTTGCTAGTTTCCTCCCTGTCTACCACCCCTTGTCGATATTATGCTTTACTTATCTATGGTTATAGCTCCTTTCCTGGAGCAGAGCCCCTATCTAAATTCTTTCTGGAAGCTGGGGGGAGGAAAAAAAGAAAAACTTCTTTGAGTTTTCTGTTTCTTAAAAATAATCAGCCTAATATGATCCACATGCCAAAGGGACACATTTTTGAAGTGGCAAATTTTTCTCCCTTACAACCGTATTGTGTTTTAGGCTCAACGCAAGGAAATACCACTCGTTATAAAATTGAATGTCTCTGTCCAATGCTTACACTGACCTTCAATCCAGTTTATTATTGTGTGCAAGTGAGTTCTGAAATGACAGATAAAAAGAGAAGCTATGTAAATCAATGCATATTTTCAAATTAGTGATATCTAAAGTCAGATACCTTAAGCTCCTATATAAGATGCTCCTTAAGAAAAAATGTGTGGCACCTTTTTCTGTGGTTTCATTCTTGTGAACCCAACTTTAATGATTCATTTACTCTTTCTCTGACATTCTTTTTATGATGGCAAAAGAGAACAAAGTATATCTATGCCTCAGAATAAACAAAAGAAAATCATCTCAGTGAAATAACAATGGAAAGAGACCCAAGCATGCTACAAAGTGCAGCATAAAATTTTTAAAAGAATTAATGTGCTATTAAATAAGGGACTGACATGATTTCCTGTTGTAATGTAATAATATTTTCTTTGAATCTTTAGTTTTTCTCTTTCTTAAATAGTTACAAATAAGAAGCACGACCATATTAGTATACACTTCTGGAGTTCTAGATAAACCACCAAAACAACCTTCAATGTTACTTAGAATCCAGAATATGAATGAGTTGCAAAAGTGAAAGAATGTGTACTAGAGCTTGATAAACTCAGTATCTCAATCTTTTCATTACTAGAATGATTTCCTTCTTGATCCAGAGTCAATTCTACCCCAATGGGAGGAGCACTAGGTCTTCACTGTTAGACGACCAAGGAAGAGTCTTGCGATCATAGAGGTGAACTATATCTTCGAGATAAGCTATCCTGATTCTTCCCAGCATTTTCCACCAGATTGCCCCATCAGGAACACAGGAGAGGGAACTGGCCACTCAGATGACCTCCAAATGTAATAGTTCCTCAAAACATAATAGTTCTATTAAGTATTATGTTTTAATCGTTGAAAAACAAAGACCTTTTGTATTCCACTCCTCAGTGTTTTCTATGTGTTAACAAAAATAAAACGTTTTTATGCCATATGATTCTACTTATGCCACTGTCCTTAAATTAGAATCAGCTAGAATCCTTACATTGCCTCCATTTAAACACTCAAATTTAACCTGGCATTTAAGTCTCTAGTTAAAAAATTTATAAACCTTTAGAATCAGAATCAATTACACAGTTCAAAATATCCAGCTATCAAATGTATATCCAACTATCACTCTTTTGGTAATCTTCCATTTCAGATTAACTAGATGTTCATTATCCTAAACCACTTCCCTGCTTTTAATTTTTCAATAATTCCTTAATGCCTGCAAGAAATTATTGAAATACCTTCGTGTGTCTTGTAACCTGTCCCCTGCATTCTGTCAGTCATCTCTGTGTCTCCTTTGGTGTGTCCCATTCTCTTCCAGCTATAAACTACAGATGGTCCTGCAGAGGAGCCTTACTTTTTTGCCTGTGTGCCTTTCCATAGGCTAGCCTTTGCCAAGTGAGAATCCCACTTCCCACCAAACCTTCCTTGCTGTTTTACATCTTTCTTTGCTTCCTTAGCCTTCAAAAATACCTCAATTATTGAATTAACAACTAATGTAATTATTTGTTTATATACATGTGTTCTCCATTAGAATAGCAGTGCTTTAATGGCAGGGTTCCTGTGACATTTATTTCTGTTACAGCAGTGCTTAGCACAATCTCTGACATAAGGCAAGAGCCTCATCATTTTTGAAAAACCATGTTAAATAATATTAACATTAGACAGGAACTTAGAGAATATGCAGTTCTACATCTACATTTTTCAAGAAAGGGATATTATTGCCTAAACAACAGAAGAGATTTGCCAAGTTTAAAAGGTGGGACCTTGAGGTGGTAATTTAAGTATAAAGCCTAAAAAAAGTGGAAGAAATATTTGACCTTTAGCATCTGTTGTCAATGCTTATGTGGGATCTATCATGATGGTATCTAAGCACTCAGATAAAAACATGATTTGTTGACTTTGCCTATTTCCCAATTGACTTAAAATTTTGTCAGAAGGATGTCTAATATTTTCTTGCATATCATAGTACTATGATTCTGAACAGCCAAAGGAAATATGAATTGTACAGATTAGAGACTTCAAAAGAATATTTTAAAATTCACCCTAGGTAGCGCCTGAGGTTTGGAAAAGTCTGAGGTCCTAAAGCAAAACACTTAATATTTTGGATAAAGAGCACTACCACATTTCCACAATTTCCCTTACAAAACAGCTGTTCACTATTTGCATATCATTTGCATTACCATAGCTTGTAATCAATTTTAGCAAAGTTCTATCCTTGTCATAGTTAAAATAATCATTGATAACATGTCAATTCATAAGCTATTATGTTAGAGGCTCCTAGAAGTTCCCTTTGCCTGCACACATACATACATGTTTCCCAGGTGACTCGGTATTTGAATATACACCATTCAGAACATCACACTTTAATCTTGGCATTACCCTTTCCTTGCACACGTTTCTATCATAACACTCATTATATCTTCTTACCCACCCATTTTCCTATGAGCTTTGTGTTCTGTTCCTCAGACATTTTGTTGAAAATAAATCAATTTGCTGAATGAAGAGATGAATGAATCATCTTTGAAAAATGCACATACTCTTAGAAGAGTTGATACACTGTAATATCATAATATGAAAGAATGTATCAAATATTTTTCAATCTGAAAATATAGAGCTCATGGGGAAAGGACTAGTTAAGAACAAATTAGATCAAGGCTAAGTATTTGAAGTACTGTGTAGAAACAAGAAAACAAATTAAAGCCACCCACCAGTGCATTCATGCTTTACTGGACTAAGGACGTAAGATAAATCACTTTTAATGTATCAGAAACCATGCTGATGCTTGTGACAAAAATACTGTTTTAAAGTGTATGTAGAAAAGATGAGCACCTATTTGAGGTGATTAACTTCCTGTCAAAATATTGTAACCATCTATAAAACTGTTTTATTTGTACTTGTTTCAGTGACTAAAGAATTATAGATAGCTTCAGGAGAAGTTAGTGGTATGTGAACTTAATAGTTCTTGATTAGTTAGTCACATACACTTTTTAGTTAATTGCCATGTCAAATATAGTTATCCTTGCTAGGTTTAAAGCTTATTTAGAGCATTAAATTTTTGAGATATTATGAGTAATATAATTAAATTTTTTAAAAATAAAGATTTTATGAAGACGTAATTTAATTCTTAAGGTAACAACTAGACTTGAGATTGTATAATACTTGCCAAATTTTTCATTTGGCATGAAGTTTATTTTACTTGTCATTAATTCAAAGTAATCAGCAGGCAGTTGGAGATGTATGTGAAGACATTTGGATATTTTGCAAATAATTCAGAGGCTTTGCATGAAATAAAGAGATGTCAACAAAATGTCTGAAAATCATGCTCTCATTTACTGTGATGAGTGCTTCAGAGAATCTAAGAGAAAGAATCACTTGCAGGATTAAGAAAAAATAATTGAAATACTATATAATATGATCTTTGTTCCTAAATATTTATGACTAGTTAATATTACTTTTTGTTAGATGTGCCTTTTAAAAGTACAAATAATACGCTTAGCTCATATCAACCAAGGACGCATCTTCATTTCAGATATATTAGAGATCTTTGTATATGATGTGTATATCCAAATGATATCAACAGGAAATATTTGATCAAAAAACAAGTTGGCTTTTTTGTTGTTGTTTTGGTCTAAATATTAAATACTACCAAATAATAAGCTATGCAAAATCTAAATTAATCTACCAAACCATATTAATACAACAAATTTATCAAAACTCTAGGAGATACAAGAAATAGAATATGGAGTTGGAGTTGCTTATTGTATTTTTATATCATTTAAGCATTAGGTAGTGAGGTATATATTTGAGAAGGTAGAAGCTTCAAATATCAATATAAAAGCAAGATAAATGAATTGGTTCTATTAATATTTCATTGAAAAAAGTTAGTTAACTTGACCTCTTTTAGAATTTTAGCATAGAATGAAATGGAAAGTAAGATTACAAATAAACATTGAGTTATTTAAGCAAACATATGCATACACATCTGTTTAAGCATATTTAGGTTAATTAAATGCAAATTTAGAAATACAGGCTCTGAAGAATAACCTGAATGAATATTTTTCTACACTTTAAAATATTCTTTGTTACCTGGAGGAATGTGGTAAAACTGATGCTTCATGATACTTTACTTCCTCAGAAATGTGCCTACATTTCAAGTGTATAAAAATTTAAAACAATTATTTTCCTTCATTGTTGCATATTTTTAAAGTACATATTTTAGGTACCTGAGCATTTAGTTTTCATTTAACCTTAAGTGTTCCTTTTCTTACCACTTAAAATAAATGATTTCAACTTTTTCTTGAATTGTTGTACCTCATTGGAGTTCTCAGTGTTTCTCGAAATGTATGTTTTGTAGATTTCAGTAATGTTTTAAAAATTATTGGAACTGCTGTAAGATATCTTGAAGCCAGATTTGGAAATTAAGAAATATCCATGGGGAATAATAGAATAAACCATAGGTCTGATCCAAGAACAACTTGTCTTTTTTGAATGATGTAGTAATACTTAAATAGCTCTGAAACTTTAAAGGCTGTATTTAAGCACCCAGAACCTTGAAATAAAATTCTGTCATGATCCCACCATTTTATTATGAATTCTGGAAGAAGCATACAACCTAATGCATTGTACGGTACAAAATATTTTATACTAAAAGTGAAAAAGGGTAAAAAATAAAACATTCAAATATGTTGACCCTGCCATACAAATGGGTCACTCAAATAAAATTTATCTCTGGTAATAACTTTTATTCTGGGAAAGACCCTAAATTTAGATTCTTCTACATAGTTAAAAGAGGGGCAAAAGTCTCTTGGGCCTGCAGGGTTTTGACTGCCTTCCACTCAAGTTAGTGCACACGGCACATTTTGGGTAGCCTATTTAGAACCCCTTCACTTGGAACTATATTAATTCATATTTCATGAAATACAATGGTAGATAGTATACCAAGAGAGAAAAAAATGCATTGTCTAACATGAATCACTTCATTGTGTCACTCTAATGATTAACAGCTTGTAATCCCCTGGGAATCAATGCAATGGTATTTCTGAAAAGCTAAATGACGCATGTCAATCAAATTACTCCGTTGAGGTGCCATTACCAAACTACAATTCTTCACTATATGCAAAAGTAATTCAATGACCTTACTGATCATTATAGCCTTATAGTAGTGGGGAAAGAGGGAAAAATGTTTAAAAAATAATCAACTTCAGTATTGGGAAACCTGCATATTTTAACTTCATTTTCTTCCATTTTCTAGCGGTCCCGACCACAGAATACTCCAGCATTACATTTTCATCTTCCAACTCTCAAACACCCCAGTTGGGGGGAAGTTGGTTCACAGTCATGATAAATTATTCCCTGTCAGAATCTACATATATCTTTTCAAGTCTGATCACTTTTGATGAATATATTCTGCTAACATGAGCTTCACTGAAAACAATGGGCTATAATAAATTGACTATAGAATATAAATGGCATTCTTCTGAGAAGGCAGATTAGAAAATAAACAAGAATAAAGAACTAATAATAAATGGGTAGATATTTAATGCTCCTTACAAGGCCTCTTTGATTAATTTGCATGTATTAATTGAATAGTAAAGAAGTAAAGAATCTTTGGCAAATTTTCAGAACTTACATACATTACCCCACATAGTCAAATTAATGGCAGAGTTAATTTAAAGGTTTTGTAAAACCAGAATTCATTTTTACTTTTTATTCCCAGGCACACAGTGAGTGAAGCACAAAATGTATGTGATACATTAGCTCCCATTTGCTCCCATGGATCAGATGCTTACAATTTCCATGTATGTGTTATAAGGAGCAATGTGTGGCTGGTCTGTTTAGTTTTATGGCCAGAATACACAAACTTAGTTATTATTCTCTATTAAATATTTAATTACTATTAAATTAATATTTTAGTAAATTAAAATTTAATTCATAAATTAAAAATAAATAAATATAAAAATTAAATAATAATTATAAATTAAGTATTAAATTAGTACTAAGAAAAGTTATTTGATGGAAAAGCAATTTGATGGGGTTGATAGCTGGTATTATAGTAAGATGAGTAGAGTCTCTTGGACTATAACTCAAAATGTTATGAAAAGGAAACAATCTGTGTTCTTAATTACTTAGCATTATAAGTATTGATGGCCTATGAAAGACCCTAGATATAAGAATTGTCACAACAATGGCTACTGTAATAGAAAAATGACACTCTGTATACAACCTGGTAGTTTCATATGATTTCAGATAGGAATAGGAATCCCTACTCAGAATTTATCTGTACTCATTGCAGGCTTAAACTTCATCACCACCACCTACTCTAGGTTCTAGGTCTTTATCATTAGGATCAGCAGAAAGGAAGGAGAAATGGCAAATATGAGATGGGACCGGTGTAAATAGGTTGGATTAAAAAGAATGTCTGAGAGTCATGATATCACGCAAATTAACAATGAAATGATAAAATTCTCAGTTAAATCGTATTTGATAGCATGTGAAAAAAATAGCTAAATTAGGACTTCAAATTAAACCTGATTAATCTCTTATGTAATAGACATAAGCAGCAGAGAACTATCAAACACAATTGATAATTGGCTGATTGTGGCTGATACTCAAAAGAGAAGAGAGAGAACTGATAAATTGACTATCTGAATGTTGCTTACCAACTTTAAGACTAGTTGAATTTTATGTCTAAAACATAGGTGTGCTTTTTTTTAGCAGTTTATATATTATTATTATTTCATTTTTTCATCTTAATTATGAAATATTTTATCAAAGAACTAAAAGTAAATTAGAAAAGAAGACTGCAATTTTTTTAAATTAAGGAATAAAGAGAATGAATTCATATTATTTTCCAGAAAGAATCAGAACACACCTGTGATGCACTTCTGAAACAATGTATTCTAATGTGAATCCTAAAAATCATTTTCCTTTCCAAATGTGAATCAAATGCTTTTGAATGGAGAATATAGAACATCACAAGTTGTGCTCATTACTTCACAAGAGCAAAAGGTAATTAAAGAAACAATGAATAGGGAATAAAGAGAATAGGGTTCTGTAACTAACTACTTCTGTGACTTTGGGCAGTTCACTTAACTTTTCTTTGCCTTGGTTTTCTATTCTGCAATACAACTACATGATCTCTAAGGTGACAATTCTTTACAAAAAAATTTAAAAAGCGCAATCATTCCATTTAAGGGAATTAGGTTTGGAGTAAGGGAATTGACCTGGCATTTATTGAACAATCCATAATAAAATAAAACAGTACAGAAATAATCATTATTCAGTCTCACTCCCTCTATGGGGTCCACTAAAAACTGATCAGCTCATCCTTGAGCTCTGGAAGGGCATTAATTCAACATGTAGTGAACCACATGCAGTCTTTATATGATGATGATAAATTTACAGCACAATCCCACTGAAAAGGACCTGAAGTTTTTATTCATGTTTGAAAAATGTCAAGGCATTTTCACTGAAATCCTGTAAACAAATTCAGTTACAAAGGTACCACCATATCTATTTCCCACATACCCACTTTGTCTTCAAATTTTGGCAATTTCTTGGAAATAATAAGAGATGTAATAAAAGAATAAGCTAAAGTCTTGTTGGATTCAAATATAAAGAAAACTGAAATCTTGACTACTGTCTTGCACTCTCAACACTTTATTTTTACGCATGTATCTGAATTAGAGATTGGGATGGTCTTGAATACAGACTTTCAGTTTCTTCTTTTTCAGTATCATATATTGGTTTTTACATGTATTGTACTCTTTGGATAACTTTCGGCTGTGACTTTCCTTCTGT
>JAVSCE010013648.1:0-102288 GCA_032199065.1 Smutsia gigantea
AGTTCCATCTTCCTGGCTCCCAATTATTTACCCTAATGAAGTTCTATCACTCTTTGAAAAATCACAGCCTGAGATCTTCCTTCACAGACTATGGAGATAACAAGGGGCTCTTTCAACCCTGCTGCCTTCCCCAGCCTGATGGGCAAAAAATCAGCAGGGAGGGGAGTGGCAGGGCCCTCGCCAGCGGTTGGGCTGTGGAGGGGCGAGCAGGGTCCATCTCCCTGGCCAAAGGGGGTGACCATGGCTTTTCCTGGCAGTGCCTTAGGTATGTCTGGCTGTCCCCATCAGGAGAGTGGCCAGAATACCCAAGGACTCTGAGAATCTCAGCACAAGGCAGATCGAGTGCCTTGGAATGGAGCTCTGTCTTGCCCATACCCAAATTTAGTTCATAACAAAAGCCCACTCTAGGTCTGGGCAGCTGTTAAACTGAGCACAGGACATATTTTCACTCACTCAAGACTTCTGCTCACTGGATACCTGAGAAAGTGGGCACAGGGTTGGTCACCTGAAGAAGTGGGAATCTGAGTGTGATGGTTGATTTTATGTGGCAACTCAGCTGGGCAATGGTGCCCACATATTTGATCAAAATGTCTCTGGATGTCTCTGGGAAGGTGTTTTCTTGGATAAGGTTATCATTTAAATCAGTAGCTGTTGAGTAAAGCAGATGGCTCTCCACAGTGTGGGTGGGCCTCATCCAAGCAGTTGAAGGGTGCTTTCTTCGTGTGCCCCCAAAATTCACATGTTGAAACCTAATCACCAATGTTGTTGTTTTAGGAGGTAGGGCTTTGTGATTAGGTCAAGCCTCATGACAGGATTTGTGCCCTTATAGAAGATCCAGAGAGCTCCCTTGCCCCTTCCAGCACACGGCAACATGGTGAGAAACAAGCTGTAAATTAGAAAGCGTGTTCTCAGCGGCACCTTGTCTTGGACTTCCCAGCCTCTGTAACTGTGGGAAGTGTTTCTTTTAAGAAACACTGTTTCGCTGCCCAGTCTATAGTATTTTCATTACAGCAGCCCAAACTGACCAGGATAAATGTCCAGGTAAAACAAAGACCTATCTTCCTCAAGAAAGCAGTTCTTCAAGCAGACCGTCTTTAGACCAGAGCCCCACCCTCCCCTGGGTCTCTCTACAGATGTTACGCTCACCAGGACCCACAGTTATGTGAAAACACTCCTTAAATCTCACACAAAACACGCACACATGTCACATCCTATTGGTGCCGTTTCTCAGGAGAATTCTGACAGATACTGATGCAGAACAAAGTCAAGGTTTAATTGGTTTTACTCGATGATTCGTGGATCAGGCAGCACCCCTCCCAGCGAACAGAAGAGAGGAGCTGTACCAGGTGGGGGGCTGCGGTGGGCAGGGGGCGGGAACCAGGAAGTGAGGTCATAGAAGAAAGGTCACCTTCCTCTGAGGGAGGGTGGGGTCTCTCCAGATCACCTCACCGGTGTTGGTCAGGACATTACAGGTGACTAGTTTTAACTCCCCTTCTGAATAGGCTGAAACTGCAAGTTAGACATTACGTTTCTGACAGGACTTAGCACAAATGACTCCATTTTGGGTCTGTCATGTCTTTTTAACAATCCTCTCTCCCCCACACTTTATGCTGCAGAGCCTGGCATCCCAGCCCACCAGCAAAACTCCAGGTTCTTTCCTCTAATTGTCTATGATCTTAGACAAAACTCTAACCAAACAGTCCCTACCTGCCCATCTAGAAGGCTCCCAGGACCACCACACCCCCTTGCGCATGACCATCACCTAACTGTCTTGCTGATGGGTCTCTGCCTCTGGGCCTCTTGCCTGCACAGCTGTTCCAGTGTCTGTCCTCGGTGCTGCCACCACTCCATCCTCTGCTCTGCTCTCCTGCAGCCTTGCAGCCTTGCCACCATGTCGCCCAGAGCACTAGGTGGAGCTCTTTATATAGAGTCAATAATAATATATTGCCCACATGTGCGTAGTGAGCTGGCAACCAGGACCAGGTGAGAATCCTGGCCATAGGAACCTTTATCCACACTTACCATCATCAATACCCAGTCCACAAACCCCCTCTAAGGACTAACCACCTATCCAGGGCTTTCCCCACTTCACATTAGCCCATTTTGCTTATCTGAAGCCAATGTACATTTATAGAACTTTCTTTCCTTGACCCCTCATAAATGTGCCGTTTCTTGAATCTGGTGGACAAACCATTTCTGTTAACTGGCCTTGCTGCTGGTGAAGCAGAAACATCCCATCCCAGGACCCAGTCCCTTTTCTGGAGGACCTGTAAAGGCTCAATAAACCCTTTTTTTCAGAGATCTCTTGGACCCTACAATTTTTGATATGTCACCTGGGACCTGTGAATGGATCATACTTAACTTAGAGAAAGGGTAAGCAAAGACTTTGAGATGAGATCATTAAGCATTACCTGGCTGGCCCTAACTGCAATGGTAAGTGCTTGTAAGAGACAGAAGAGAAGACATGGAGAAGAGGGGGCCATGGGGAGGTAGCGGCAGAGCTGAACTGATGTGGCTGCAAGCCATGTACACCTACAGCCGCCAGACACTGGTATACCCTGGGGTCCCCATAACATGCTGCCACACCCTTGGAGCTAAAATCGTTGTGTTGCTATGGTTATCATTGCCCTGCTTAGACCAGATCGTAGGAAACCCTGGATGAATGCTGTCTCTCCCGAGAGTGTCTGCTTCCACTTGGGATTTCACGTCTAGGAGTGAGGCCTCTGGAGTTTTGTTGGGTCTTTGTGGCTCTTCGAGGTGCAAGGAGCCCCAGGAAGGGCATCTGGGGGATACGGCCACTGGGCTGAGTGGTCCTGCATGGATCAGCCACTTGGATGGTCGGTGTTCGATGTCAGGGCTCCGACCCAGGTGCTCATAAGCCTCATGTTCTAGTGCTTTCTGACTCTCTGTGAGGCATATTCCTTTCAAGTCTCTTTCTACTATCCCTTGACAATTTTAATAATGTGCTCCTATGCTGGGAGCTAGGGAGAATGTCTCCCATTTCCATGGGTTTTGTGGATAAACTATAAAGTGATCGGCAATGTGTGGGAGGCCCTGTACCCAAAAGTGGGAAATTGGGTCAGGTACACACACGTTGGCCTAAATTATTCCTTGCCTTACAAGCCTCTGCAGCTGATCTGATTCAAAATGAGGGGCTAGAGGAGGCTTCCTCTCATCTCCTTGGGGTCACAGGCACCCGCCTTTCCTGCACTGAGACCTGTGAGCAGTGCAGCTCCTGGATGATTCCACTCAACCAAAGAGTGGCCTTTCAATCCCAGGGCACTTCTAAGAGAGTGCAGCCAGGTGAATACACATGCTCACCCTAGATGTCTCTTCAGGCCAGTGAAGAATTTGCACATAGGTACCTGGGCTATAAGCCATCTACAAGAGGCTGGAAAGGATCACATTTCTAAAACCCAATTATGTGGGCATTCCCACAGCTGCAGAAGAGAGGCAGTATGATTAAGGTGCTGCTGTCTAAGTCATGTCTACTTCCAGCTCCCACTCCTCACGATCAGAATCCCAAGTTCACCACAAACCCTGGCCGTTAGCAGGCAGCATATGCCCAGCCTCCCGAGGCCCTAGGAGGTGGCCAGCCAGAGCAGCAGACATCTCAGGGCTCCTTGTCTAGTGTTGAACACCACTCCTCACACTGCACTGGGGCCTCCGTCACAGTGGAGGGTTCTTGGCTTCATGTGGGATAGAAATCACATGCAAGCCATACAGCATGAGGCAGTGTTAGTAAAAGGGAAGGTCAGATTACATAGGGAAAGCAGAGCAGGGCACCCCGTGGGCAGAGCAGCCCCCACCCCCAGCCCCACCTCGTGGCTCCTCCGCTCTTTATTGGAAGTACAAGTATGTAAGCAGGGGTGGAATAGTCGTGATTTCTCTGGTGAGAGTCTCAGAAGAGATGGGTCTTTTCTGGGGGTTGCCATGACAACTGCAAACTGTCATGGCACTGATGAGTGTGATTTTTACCATGTGAGTGAGATTTTAATGAAGTTGGAGGTCTGTTCCTGGTCAAATTGGCCACCACCTTGGTCTGATCTAGTTCCATCCCATGTCCGCAGTCTCGGGCCATTGAACCCATCTCCCGCTAGTGAACCTAGCTTGGACTTGTCTGCTTCACTGGCCATTCGCTTTGCCCCCTTGCCTTTATGTCTTCTAAGCATCTCCTAAGACCAGGAGAGGAGATGGACATTCCCTGTCCTACGGATGCGGGAAGTGGGTGCAGAGCCAGGCTAAACTCCCTCAGTATGGGAAAACATTCCTCCCAGATATATCTTTTTGGGGTTGTCTTTGGTTACAAATGTTTAGGATTTGAAGGTCCAATACAGCAGAATGTTCACCTGCATGATTGCCTTGCCAACTTTGAATTCGATTTCCATGTGGAGATGGGCGTCTTGGGGATGACCCACTGTCACCCCCAGTGTCTGCCCCCTTGGTGTGCACTTGATGCCAGGGTGCGGGGGAGTGGTGCCTGCTGCTAAGAAGCCGCTCGTCCCCAGGGAGGAGTCCAGTGTCTTTGAATAAGATCTTTTGTTCTCCTAGGCTATGACTGCTATTTTCTTAGCTCTCCCAACTTGTAGAGGGTCAGAAGTACTGAGGAAACTTCCTTCCAGGGTGCAGCTCTTGGGCTTCTGGCTCCACCGACTTCTGGGAACAGCAGCATTTCTTGAAACCAGCAAGCTGGCGTCCTTCACTGAACAAGCCTTGGTGGCCTGCAGCCAGCACAAGCGACAGGGGCAGTGAGGACAGACAGCTGGGCTTGTAGCTTTGACCACGTGGGCAGAGTGGGCCTGCACCCTGGGGAGCCCTCTCTGCAGGAGGCTCTGTAAGGGGCCCCCCTGAGGAATGTGGCATAATAAAGAATATATGTGGCCTTTTGTCCCTGGTTTCCAGTTCATAACTTCAAAATCCCTTGAAATTTCCTAAGCGATAGGAGTGTCTTTTTTATGCTAATGAGGTGAGGAAGGAGTAGATAGCTTCAGAATGGGGCTGGTCACCAAAAGACCAAGCACCTGATTATCAGACTGAGATCTCTGAGGGGAGGAGAGACAAGAAGGCCTGCGGTAGAGTCCTTCATGCCACGAGACCCAGCCCAGCCCAGTGCAGCTTCCTGGCCTTGAGCACCATGAGGCCCAGAGGGGGAAGCCCTGCACAGAGAGGGGCATGGAGACGGTGTGTCTCCACATGCATCCCTTCCACTCGGCTGATCCCAAGTTTAAGGCCATTTGCTTTATAATAAAACTAATTCTAAGGACAGCACTTTTAGTATGTTCCTCTAGTTCATCTGGTGAGCAACCAAGCCCATGGGGTCTTGGAGCCCCTGATCTGTAGCCCACCCAGCAGAAGCAAGTGGCCCCTGAGACTTGAGGCTGGCATCTGAGGAGGGGGTTGTCTGTGCTGGCAGCGCCCCTGACCTGTGGGATGATGCCGGCTTGGGTAGCGTCAGGATGAAACTGAACTGTGGGACACCCAGATGGTGCCACAGGATTGACATCTGGACAGTGGAGGGCTGTCCTCTCCACCTTGTCCAAGCCCCTGCCCCCATCTCTCAGGAGGTGGAGGGGTGCAGCCTTATACAGCACGGACCGAGTCCTTGTTCTTACCACAGGCAGGGCTCATGGTGTTAGCAGGTGAACAGTGTCTGCCAATGGACACTGGTGGTGGAGAACGTGGTGAGAGGCTTCTCCTCTGCTTCCTGACTGGCCTGTGGGTCTGTGCTCACACTCTCAGAGCCCCAAGATGGCACACCAAACAGTTTCTCTGGAGAGAATGCACAAGCCAGAGCTCCCCGCTGTCACCAAAGCAGCTGCACAAGCCCCTCGGGGACCGAGATACCTTAGGGTGCCGGGATTCCTGCCATCCCCCTTGAGCACCTGGCTCTGCTCTATGAGCTTGGTGAGTGCATCTCTGGGCAGCTCTGTGGGTAGATGCTGAAGTTGATGCTTTCAGATTATGACCAGTGCCATCCCGACATCAGCCAAGCCACTCTAGTAAAATACCAGTAGCCAAAAGGGAGACCAAGATAAATTTGGTCCTGCCACCCCTTCAAACCCACAACTCTGCCAGCAACTGTATTTCAGTGTTTGCTGAAGATGCAAAGGGCTGGTATGATTTCCACGCAAGCTTATACATTCCCCACTCCAGACTTCTTCCAGAAGAACACTCGGGAGAAATGCTTAGAACTATGTAGAAATCTCTCTCTGAACTTATCTTTAGAGCAGGCGGGAGGCAGGTCCCATCTCTTCGCAGAGTACACAAATTCAAAGGGGATCCGGCTGGATTTGGATGGGATTGATTTACCCCAGCTATGAACTGCACCTTTCTTTTTTTTTTGATATTGCTTTTTTTATTAAGGTATTATTGATATACACTATTACGAAGGTTTCACATGAAAAAACAATTACCCATATTATCAAGTCCCCACCCATACCCCAGTGCAGTCACTGTCCATCAGTGTAGTAAGATGCCACAGATTCACTGTTTGCCTTCTCTGTGCTACACTGTTTTCCCCGTGATCCCCCACACCATATGTACTAAACATAATACCCCTCAATCGCCTTCTCCCACTCTCCCCACCCACCCTCCCACACCCCTCCCTTTGGTAACCACTAGTTCCTTCTTGGAGTCTCTGAGTCTGCTGCTGTTTTGCTCCTTCAGTTTTGCTTCGTTGTTATACTCCACAAATGAGGGAAATCATTTGGCACTTGTCTTTCTCTGCCTGGCTTATTTCACTGAACATAATACCCTCTAGCTCCATCCATGTTGTTGCAAATGGCAGGATTTGTTTCTTTCATATAGCTGAATAGTATTCCATTGTATATATCTACAACATCTTCTTTATCCATTCATCTACTGATGGACACTTAGGTTGCTTCCATATCTTGGCTATTGTAAAAAGTGCTGCAATAAACATATGGGTGCATATGTCTTTTTGAATATGAGAAGTTGTATTCTTTGGGTAAATTCCAAGGAGTGGGATTCCCGGGTCAAATGGTATTTCTATTTTTAGTTTTTTGAGGAAACTCCATACTGCTTTCCACAATTGTTGAACTAGCTTACATTCCCACCAGCAGTGTAGGAGGGTTCCCCTTTCTCTGCATCCTCGCCAGCATTTGTTGTTCATGGTCTTTTGGATGGTGGCCATCCTAACTGGTGTGAGGTGATATCTCATTGTGGTTTTAATTTGCATTTCCCTGATGATTAGTGATGTGGAGCATCTTTTCATGTGTCTGTTGGCCATCTGAATTTCTTCTTTGGAGAAGTGTCTATTCATGTCCTCTGCCCATTTTTTAATTGGCTTATTTGCTTTTGGGGTGTTGAGGTAGGTAAGTTCTTTATATATTTTGGATGTTAACCCCTTGTCAGATATGTCATTTACAAATATATTCTTCCACACTGTAGGATGTCTTTTTGTTCTGTTGATGGTGTCCTTTGCCACACAGAGCTTTTTAGTTTGATGTAGTCCCATGGAGCTGCACCTTTCTTGACCCACAATGTTTGCATGGCAGACTTCCCAGCCCTTCCATCTTATGAAAAGATGTAGAAAGACCTTATTACAAGAGGCCAGTACAGACATGACTACACCGAATTGTTTTTTAGGGTGATGAAAGTAAGGTGACCTGCTTCCACTTGGCTGTGTGTGAGGGGACAGCCCTGTCTTGCAGTAGTTGCTGCCCAAGATAACCTTGGCTATAGCCCAGAAGTGCAAGGGAAGCCTCCAGCCCTTCCCACTTGTGTATATGCCTGAGGAATCTGCTTTCCTGTAAATTTTGCATCTTCTCATGGGGAATTTCTGTGGCTTCAATGTAGCTTGGTGATTACATGCCCAGTAATCCTGCTGCCTTGTTGTAGGCTATCGTTTCCAGAGAGGATAAAGTTCCCAGTGTGGATTAGATAGTCAAGGCAGGTATGGTAGGGCCCCAGGGCTTTGCCCTTGATCCCTATTAACTAACCTGTGGATGCAGGTGCCCCACACGAGCTGGGCAGCAGGAGGGCCTGGCCAGCATCCCTCCCAGTGCTCCTTTCCCAGCCAGCCGGCCTCCTCTGCCCATTTCTCACCTGTAACCTTATTTGCCTGGAACACTGGTGGGCACTGACCATACTTTTAAGATGTAATGTGTCGACTTTTTGTTGCTAATACAAAATGTGCCCAGGCTTGTTTGATGGGACTGGGGGTCCTCAAATCCCCCACATTCCACAGCAGGCAGAAGTGGGGTGTGCACGGTCCAAACCACTTCTGGCAGAGGAGGGAAACCAGCTCATTGGAGAAGAGCCGCTTGGGCCAATGTCCAAGGTCCAGGCCCTGTGCTCTTTGGCTATGCGTGTGGCTTAAGAAGCACAAGGGGCCTTCCTAACACTGGCCTCATCTTTGTCTCCCCCAGCTGTGGAGAGCGCTTGGGAGATAAACACTGTCAATGCTGGGTAAAACCTACTGCTGGTGGAGAGCAGTTATGGCCTCCCCCCTGGAGGGGGTCTGGTCAGGCCACGAGGATGAGGGACCCAAGCCCTGCCTCACAGGGCGATGCTGGGCATCTGAAGGTCCATTCTCAGCATCCTTGCGCCCCAGGCTGTCAGGCTGACTGACTGACCACCTGTCAGCTGCGCTTTACGGGTTACTGAACTAAAATGAGAAGTCTGGCACGTATATTAATTCAGCAAGTGAATTTTTATTATGCACCTGTGAGTCTATGGGAACAACGTCCAGGGTTCAGAGAAACGGAGGACAGACACCTCTCAGATGTGGGGTTTCTGAGCCTCCATGGTGAGGCAGAGACCCCACTCATCCGCCTGCCCAGTCCCCAGGGAGGGACCAGCTCTCTCGTTACCTAAACTTTCCCCAGGGCGGGTACCCCCACTGGCTTCTCCTGCACGGGAGGGGCCTGAGATTTGAGCCACATCACCCAGGGGGGGCTCCTCATCCAGGGACGACGGGGACTCCCACACAGCACTGAGGCGCACAGCCCACTGTGGGCTTCAGCTCGCCACATTCCCTTTGCGTCTTTCTCATGATCTGATTTTAAACATAAAATACACCAGTAAGTAGACCGACGTTCTTGCAGACAATTGTCTGGCAGGCGAGTTAATAACCTCACCACTAATGGGTCCCCGAAAAGAGCCCACAGTCTGGCTTCTATTTGGAATTTTCCCATCTTGGCCTTACAGATTTAATTTCCCCCTCTTCCTGGCAGATCAGTACAAGAGGCCAACTATATTAAAAATGAGCAGCCCCAGTAGTTTATGGCTTGTTCTGGGTATGGCCCAGTGGTTTTCCTGCGTTTTCTGTTCCTGGGTGTGTCACGCATCCACACAGACGTCAATCGTAACTACGGGTTGTAACTTTCACTGGGCATGGGGCAGGGGCATCAGTGTGACAGTGAAGTGAATGAGAAGGGGCAACGGCCCTGTGTTCATTTACCCAGCCTGCTGGCTGCTGGCGGGACCCACACACAAACAGTGCCCAACACCCTGTGCTGCCGCGCAGACTCAGCCACTTACAGCCCCCACTGCCCCGCCACTGGGCCCAGCGGACGTCGCTGCTCTTCTGAGAATGACACCACGGCTCTCATCAACTGAGGTCTCACCACCAAGTCGCCCCCAGCCAGTCCCAGGCTATGGCCTTTAGAGGTTATGGTGCAGAGGATACCCACCCTGCGGGCAGCTTGGGTCTGAACTGTGCTCCCTACGGGGTTGAGGGCAAGCCAACTCATTTGTGTCGGCTCACCTGTGGCTGGGCAGTGAACGCAGCGTCCCCCCCACCCCACTGTTTTAAGGCCCAACCCCAGTACAGCAGCATATGACCTTCAGAAACAGGGTCCCTGTGGATGTAATTTAGATGGGAACAAAGGTAGCCCTTAACCCAGTGTGACTGCTGCCCGTCTAAAAGGAGGCAGACAAGCACACAGTGAGAACATCTCGTGAAGATGAAGGCAGTTGGGGAGACACCTCTACAAACCAAAGAACGTCACTGACTGCCAGCAGCCACAGAAGCTGGGGGGGCCTGGGACAGAGGTTGCCTCCCGAGGAACCAACCGTGCTCACAGGTCATCGTGGCCCTCTGGATTCCAGAACGGACATAAATTTCTGCTCTAGGCCTCCCAGCTTTTACAGCAGCCCTAGCAAAGGAATACGCCCAGCAGGCTACATGGAGGATGACTTCCCGAAAGGTCCCATTTCCCCTGCTCAGCCCTCCTGGACAAGGGAACCCCTCCATGGGGGCTGAGCTTCCCATTCCTGGGCACCACAGAATGGGAAGGGGAATGTAAATGCCTTTCAAGTGCCAATGACTTCGCTGCCCCACAACCATTTACCAATGACCCTCAGGGTCAAAGACATGATGCTTGGGGATGGTGTGCAACCTGGTTTAAAAAGGGGGGGCTTTGCCCTGGTTGGCCCATATTCCCTAATAACCAGCTGCCGTCACAAACAAAAGGGTACTAGTTTTTCTTCAGCAAGGAGCTGGAAAGCTCCCCCTCAAGGGTTCTGAACCTGAAAGCGCTGCCCAGTAACTGCAGGATGTCCCTGGGGGCCAGGGCTGGGGACCCAGCTTGTGACGACATACACGGCTTGGTGGGATCAGCCCTGTCCCGTGATGCCCACGGCCTCGTCTCACTACACCCCTCCTAGCCCGGCACCGCCTGCAACTTCCTGCTGTCAGGTACGAAGGCCCTGAACCTTAGGATGGCTGGAGGGGTCACACAGGGCGGGATGGGGCGTATCCAAGGTCGGCCGGCAAGGGACAGTCCTCCACGGTCATTGCAGTGGGGGCGGCCCAGCAGTGCTCGCTTGGGAAGCACCGGGCTGGGCTCCTGAGTCCCGGAAACACGGTGTGTGGGAGGCTCCACGCTGAGGGCGACACACACAGCCCTGTGCTTTGGCACGGCAAACAGAAGAACGCCCAGGTGGCCACCCTCTCACTACCTAAGCTCCAGGGGCAGGAGGTGCGGTCTGCCCTGGGCGGTGGCCGGGCTGCACATGCGCCCCAGGGCCGGCTCAGTAGGAGTTGAGGGCCTGCTTGGAGCGGCGCTTCATGTGCAGGCGCTCGTGGCGAAGGAGGTCGTAGTTCTGCGGAAAGCTCTTGGCACAGTAGCGGCACTGGAAGAGCCGGGCCTTGCCCTTGGAGTGCAGGCTGCTGCGGTGCCGCGCCAGGTGGTAGGGCCGCTGGAAAGCCTTCCCGCAGTCGCAGCACTGCAGGCGCAGCGCGGCCTTGCCTTTGGCCCGCAGCCCGGGGGCCCCGCCGCGCGACCCGGCGGCGGGTTCCCTGCGCCTCAACTGCTCGCGCGCGTCGGGAGGCAGGTGCATCCGCCGGTGGGAGAGCAAGTGCGCGTGCAGGCGGAAGGTCCGCCCGCAGGCACCGCACCGGTGAGGCTTCGCGACCTCATGCGTCTCCAGGTGCCCGTCCAGGTCCTCGCTGTCGCTGAACAGCTCGCCGCACACCGAGCACTCGTGCTTCTGCTCGCGGCGGCTCCGCAGGTGCCGCACGAAGTTCACCCTCCAGCGGAAGATCTTGCCGCAGTTCGGGCACACGTACTTCTTGGACGCGGCCTGCCCGTCGCCCCCCGCCTCGGCTCCCCGGCGCTGGGCGGGGACCCCGCGCGCCTCGTCGGCGCAATAGGGGCCGAGCTGGGAGTCCTCGTCCCCGGAACTGGACAGCACGATCTCGATGGTCACCTCCTCGTCCAGGCTGTTCCCCGAGGCTGGCTTGGCGCCTCCAGCTGCAGGTAAGCAACATGGTGGGTCAAGGGTACTGGCCTGCGGGCCCTATGCAGAGCCCCAGTTTGGGCTGCACAGCTTCCTGTGCTGGGGACCCGTGGTGCGTCCAGCCGAAGCCCTCAGCGGGCACCACCCTGGTACCTCCTCCGCCTGTCCATCCCAGTCTTTCCCAACTCCTACATTACACACATAAGCAAACTGGAGAGGTGCCCCAGGGCTCAGGGTGCACCTGACAGGTCCTGTAGCTTCCCACGGTCTGCCCAATGGTCACCGCACCCTCCCTGTGTCACATCTGGGGCTGCCAGTGGCCACCAGTGATGATGATAAAGATGTTCTGGAGTTCATAAGGTTTAAAGAAAACCACAGGCTCAACACGGAGTCACTTCTGGGCCGTTAACCCAACTGCAGTTTCACCTCCATCAGCACTGTGGCAATCAGGGATTTCAGGGCAGCGTCCACGTGATGTCACATGGACCCTCTCCATTGAAGGAAGGCAGGTGATCTACCTGAAGACCCTTCAGTCCCCAGATGGAGGTGACCTCACTTAAACACTCTGCTTATGACCTCTTGTCCTACCTTTAAAATCCTCTCCGTTCCTGTTGCCCTCTGCAACACCCCTCCACTTACTGAAAGGATGCTACTCGATTCATGAATTGCTTAATAAAGCCAATCAGACCTGCAAATTTACTTGGCTGAATTTTGTTTTCTAACAGTAAGGTAGCCTGAAGCTAGCCGTGTGGCCCTGAGGCTGGGGCTTTGGAAAGCAGGGCCACAGGGGGGAGGCGGGTGGGCAGCGGGCACCTGGCGTGAGGTCCTGGCCCGCAGGCTGAGCCCGCCATACAGCCCTTGGGCCTGTCTCCTCACTTCGGTGAAATGTGGGGCTGAGATCTAGATTGGGTTATAGTGGTGCCTGCTCCTTTGAGACATTAGCAGGAGTAAGGCATTTTGGGGCATGACTGCTTGAGGGAAGGTTCAGGCTGGGTAGTGAACCCGAGGGCAGGTGGAGCTGGACAAACAGGAGCAGGGCTGGGAGACCCAGAAGATTCGACATAACCCATGGGGACCTGCATTCATCATTCAGGAGACAAGGGAGATGTCAAGGAGAATGAGACTGGGCAGCAGGAAAAAAAACAGAAGATTTGGAAAATTCCATCTATCCATGTGGGGAAAAAAAGAGTGCATTATGGAAAGGACACCCAGGGAGTGGCTGGACAACCATTTGCTAGGGATTATGGGTGCAATCCCTGGACCATCAACCAGCTCAGAAGCCAGGAAACATGACTTAATGCAGGACCATCTGCAAAGGACCCTCCTGTCCTGGTGGCCTGGACCCTGTAACTGCAGGGGTGCCAGCATTTTTGAGACATTTGTATGAGCAGACACTGCCAGCTTAGACTAAAAAAGCAAGAGGCAGGAACTAAAAGGCTGTCATACATGTGGGACTCTGCAGAACCACCCAACAGAGCTGTGAGCTGAGAGCTTGTACTGCCCATGAAGGAAGAGGCAGGTCAGGGGCCCACAGGGCTGCACAGTGTCCACGGCCCAGAGGCCCAGGCCCTGGGGGAGAGCACCGAGCCAAAGAGCAATGTCACACCTGGACCCGATGGAATTTGCCCCACAGACTCGCGTGGGAGCCACCAGCCTCCTTCTGATTTCTCCCTTTGGAGTGAGAATGTCTACTTGAGGTCTGTCCCTGCATTCTGGAAGCAGTAATATGATGTCTGGTTTCACAGGCCCACAGCTGGAAAGGAATATACCTTGAGGCTCATCCATACCTGATTTAAAGCCTATTTGGACAAGATTAGGGACACAGATCTGACGCTGGATAGACTAAGGCATCTGAGGGCAGGGCGAGCACTCTGCACGCTCCAGTCCTCGGTGTGGAGGCAGGAGGAGGTGCGGCTGCTGGGAGGTAAGTGAGGTTGTGTCACATCTTAAAGGTGGGACGCTCTTGCTGGGGTCAGTGCCCTCATAAGAGCCAGAGGCAAGAGTGCAGTCTCTCTGCCTCCACGAGCTGGCCGAGAGCCCTTGCCATGCACCAGATCCAGCACTGCCAGGGCTCAGGCCTCCCCGCCTCCCAGCGGTGAGCAGCACATTCTGGTGGAAGCCACTCAGTCTGTGGCATTCCGCTGTCATCGATGTGCTGAGCACCCATCTAGAAGGTGCTGCGCGGATACAATGCTCAGAGCCGAGCAGACCTCATGGGTGCTGTGCCTGCGACAGAAACAGGGCTTCCAAATGTGAAGGGGCAAAGGTAAAAAGGAGGAAGGACTAGCAGATGCCCACTAGGCAACTCAGAGAGAACACCATGAACCTGGAAGACTCCCTCATAGGGCAGCGTAAGGCACTGGCTGGACTGGCCCACGTGGGTAGGGCTGGCGCGTCCCCTATGGGTGCAGGGGATGTGGGGATTGGGCCTTTGAGCAGAGGGCGTGGGCGAGCCACCAAGATCAAAATGGTGCCCACCCTGTAAATGCAGTTTCTCTCCCTATTAATTCTCAGATCGCAGCCCTCCACTTCTTTTTGAGCAGGTTCTGGGTTGGAGCCGAGGAAAGGCATTGCAAACTCTCCCAGCATACTTTCAAAAGCATCCACCTTTCGAAAGTACGCTGATGTCCGACAGGCCCGCTGTGGGCAGGCAGCAGCCAGAGAGGGTTCGAGAGGCATTGCACATCCACCGTGCAGAAGCAGGCCCCCCAGGAAACCACGGGGGAGCACCAGCATTCAGGGAGAGGGTCCTGTCCCTCTAAGTCTGTCACAGATTTACTTAAACGTAAAGTCCCTTTGTCTACACATGGCCTGGGCGACACAATGGCTGTGAGCCCTGCGTGGAGTGAGATGGAAATGCCCCAATACCACACAAATCCTGCCTCCACAAGGTACCAGTGGCAAACAGCCCCCACAGCTGTGGAGAACCTGCGTGATGCCATGGGTTCAGTAAGGCCCGGAGGCCTGGAAGGACACCTGGACCCCGAGGACACTGACAATGGTCTGTGTCAGCTTTTGCTTGGAGGTGGTGACTCTAACCAAGTGACTCAGGGCCCAAGGGTGGGACTCCCATGAGGGCAGTTGGGACACCCTAGCCACAGGCCCCTTTTAGTCTTTGCCCTCCACAGACCTGCTCTTTTAACTCCAGGACTCTGTCCAGGGATTCTGGTCTTTCATGAACAGGGAAGATACACATGGCTCGGTGGGGGACAACGCCATATCAGTGCCCTGCCTCCACCCACCAGGGAAAGGCGGGGCGGGGAGGGTCTCAGACTGGGCGTCCACGGGGAGAGCCAAGCAGGCAGCTGCTGACCCACGGGATCAGGGGTCTGAAAGAGTCAGACCCCTGCCTGCACAATCCCGACCAGCACACGCAGGCATGATACACACACCGCTTATGTATGCTTACACACCCACACCATGTACACCGCCCACCGCTCACCAGACATGCTCACATACACCATATATGCACACACCCTCACATGCATGCCACACACCAGACACAGTACGCAGACACACTCATCTACAAACAGGTGCACACCCTGCCCCAGGCCCAGGCCCTTCTCACCAGGGCAGGTGCTCTGACCGAGTACTGTCTGTGGGCAGGCCTGGAACTCTGGCACCTGCACCTCGTCCCGTTTTCTTTTTTCTTCTCCTGGGAATGGCTGGAGACTTGGAATGTCTTTACATAGAAGAAAATGGAAAAATCAATTCATCCTGCAGCTGCAGCAAGACCTGGGGAGGCATCTTAATAGACACCAGCTACGGTCAGGGGCCAGTCCTGGCCTCCACCTCGGGCCAGCTGCTCAGTGTTTGTAAACAAATCAGCAGGCAAAACAGGCCACCCCCACGTGGGCCCCAGCTCTGCCCTAACCAGTGCACCACGGCCAAGCAACTGCCATTCCTGTGGTAGCTTCCGTTTTCTGTGGTGTGGGATCTCTACCGGGCTAGGCCCCATGCAGAGGAGAGGCTGCACAGGCAGGGCCCACACAGAGGCTGTGGGGCAGAGGCGGGAGGGGGGCTGCCACACCAGACACTCTGGATGCTTGGTCCAGGTGGGGATGGGGACCGACAGCTGGCCTGCACTGTGCCAGCTTTAAGCCCCACAGGGGAGGGGGAGCACAGCTGCTGCTGATAGCGCACAGAGGCCCCCCGAAGGAGCAGGCCTTGCCAAGTGTTATTTTTGGCATAGAGATCACAAATATGAGTTCTGGTAACACAGAGCTCGGGAAGCCACGGCTCTTCCCTGTGCCTGTTTCCTCGAACCACCTGCAGTGTGTGGATGGAAGAACCATACAGGCACCCAGAGGTGCTGCATGCAGTACCCAGCTAACGGGGCATGCCCTCCTCCTGTCCCATCAGACTTGTGGAGGACCTAACCTCGCTCTTGGCGGGCCACTAGGTCACCAGCACAAACCGAGTGCCACTTACAGAGGAGAAAGACAGGCCTGTCATATTCTTGTCTGAAGTTGAGGGAGGCAGTCCCGCACTGGGCAAAATTAAAAACCCACCTTCTTTCTGGAATGAGGCAGGACATATTACAGCGAGACAAGAGTCCAGGGAGACGGGGCTGCAGTGATGGCAGAGCAGGGGGCTGGCCTCCAGCCACAGTTTTGGAGTCATTACTCACCCAAGTAGGAGACCTGGGGTGCTTCCTTCCCCTGGAGGTCTTGCAGCTCTGGAGCCCGGGGCTCATTCTCCTCGCCCTGGCAGAGAGCCAGTGGGGTGGGTATGTCATCTGTGTGCAGAGCAGAGCATATGCCTGGTCTGTGATCTGCTCCCACAAGACACGGAGCACAGGGAGGGGAACCAGGAAAGGTCCAGAAGAAAGAAGCTAGGCTGTGGCTCCAACAGGGGTGGTGCAGAGTCACAGAGCAGGGGACAGGCCACAGTGAGTGGGGAGCAGGTGGGAAGGGACCAGACTAAGGGCCAGTTGGGGGGCTGGGCGTCTCCTTCAGGCCTATCAGTTAGAACAGCAGAAACGAAGAGCCATATGGTAGGAATGGCAGAAGAGAAGCAGATGCCCAGGGAACACGTCCCACTTGGTCCTGCATGCAAACAGCCAGGTGAACCTGACCACAGCGATGGGTGGCAGGTGGTGGTCAAGCTGCAAAGTGCCCACAGGGCCACGGGTACAGGGGCCTCTCATCAGGGCCAGGGGCGAACCGTGAGATCAGACACAGACCCCAGCTCCTGGGCCTCAGGAGGCAGGGACAGTTGTCTTACTCGAGGGCAGGGAGACCCCGTAGTCCTCCCCAATGATGAACTCTCCATAGAAGCCAGTCTGGGCAGGGTCTAGAAGGGACCAGTCCTCTTCTGAGAAGCAGAAGATCATGTCCTTGAAAGGAGAAGCCCGGTTCTGAAATCACAGGGGAACAACAGGGTCGCTTCAGTCCAGGGTCCACCACGGGGAGGGATGCGACCAACAAGGGGGGCTGTGCTGGGGCAGAAGCAGAGCCCGGCAACCCACGCAGACAGGAGGGAGAGGAGCACACATGCCTGCTGCACCGTGCTGTCCCAAGACCCGCTCGCCCAGACCAGGTGCAGGCGCCTCTCGGGGCAGCCAGGATGTACAGACAGGCCTTCTGCCCCTGTGGGAGCCTGCCCACCCCAGCCCCCAGGTGGCCCAATGGGAAGCATCCCACAAACTGCCAATATGCTCGGCCTGCCACACGGACTCCATCTCTAGAGCTCATTCTGCACACAGCAGCGAGGTCTGTACAGGCTTCCCTGCAGCGCTCACGGTGTTTGACAAGCTAGTAAGAACTGGAAACCACCTGCATGCCCATCACCGGAGAACTGAGTAAACTACAGACATCCCGGAAGGCAGGATTGCACACTGTTAAGAAGCACGATTGTCGTCTGCATGCCGTGTGCGGCTCATGAGAAGCAGCTGTGCAGAGGAGCCTCTGCCCCATGCCTGGCGTCCAGAAGACTGCATGGCTGCTTCTGCAGAGGCACTGGTCTCAGGGGAGCAGGACTTAGTCCTAACACTTGGCGTCCTGGATGGGAAGGTGTCAGAAAGTGACTTTAATTTACAAAATGACTGCATATCCATATGGGAGATCAGAAAAATCAAGAAAGCCTTTGCAAAATGGAGATAGAGGTCTTTGCCAGTCAAAGCATGAAGTCAGTCTCAGGCTCCCTGTAGGTACTAGTATGACAAACAGGTGGATGGTAACAATCCATCTGACTGAAAAATTACTCCTTTTGTTTGTAATAACCTGGAACCTTGAGTATTTCATAGCATATCTGGGAGAGGTGAAGTGTGTGAGAAGAACCACCAGTCTAGGGGACATTTCTGTTTGTACTTTCTAATCCCCAAAGAACAGAAATACATAAATGTATTCTTTCTACTAAGCATGCCACTACGTATATATACATTTGTAGAAATTGTCTGCATGTAGCATTCACTGCATATTGGCTTAATAAGGCACATATTTTTTACAAAGTGTTTCAATCACAAAGCATTTGAAATAAAATTCCATTTTTAGTTAAAAAAACTTAAGTCCTTTATACAGTTAATTGGAAGGGACTTCAAAATGAAATTTAGGGGAAAAAATGCAAGCCACAGTGCTTTTGTATAATATACTAACATCTGTTTTTTAAAGTGGAAAAGAATCCATAGTATTTTGAACATATGTCTTTGCATCCGCCTAGACTTCCAGAGGCTCACCATGTTACTGTCATGTGGCTGCCCCTGGGGGGCAGAGGCCAGGTGTGTGTGTTTGGGTGGGGGGACAGGGCTGGGAAGGAGGGTTCTCAGAGACTCTCCCTCACCCACAAACGCACTTCTAATTTTTAAAGTTAAACGTAGAGAAAATAGAGTGATACAATGAGCATGAAGGGTGTACAACTTTTCAACTGGATTCACCAAGTTAACACTCTCATTTTGTCCTATTTCCTCGTCTCCTGTATGTGCTGGGAGGGTATATTGACTTGTTCCCCAGATCTCTGGGCCATGATGCAGTCCCCCAACACATGCCAGCATGAATTCCCCAAGAAAGTTCTTCTGAACCAGCACAATTCTTTACACAGTGGTTCCCAACCATCAGGGATGCCTGGAGACGTCTCTGTTTGTCCCGCTGCAGGGTGGGCACTACTGGCACCAACAGAAGGCCGCTCGACCCCCTACATGCCCACATGAGCCCACACGACACAGAATTATTTGGCCAAAATGTCACCCGTACCATGACTGAGAAACTGCTCTACAACACTGAGAAACTGAACTTTGGTTCAATGATATCATTCAGCTTCTTTAGAATTACAAAACAGTTTTCTTTTCGAGGAAAGACACACTATTAAGAATCCCACATGGGAGAATATATTTGTAAATGACATATCTGACAAGGGGTTAACATCCAAAACATATAAAGAACTTACACGCCTCAACACCCAAAAAGCAAATAACCCGATTAAAAAATGGGCAGAAGATATGAAGAGACAGTTCTCCAAAGAAGAAATTCAGATGGCCAACAGACACATGAAAAGATGCTCCACATCACTAACCATCAGGAAAATGCAAATTAAAACCACAATGAGATATCACCTCACACCAGTAAGGATGGCCAGCATCGAAAAGACTAAGAACAACAAATGCTGGCGAGGATGCGGAGAAAGGGGAACCCTCCTACACTGCTGATGGGAATGTAAGCTAGTTCAACCATTGTGGAAAGCAATATGGAGGTTCCTCAAAAAACTAAAAATAGAAATACCATTTGACCCGGGAATCCCACTCCTAGGATTTACCCAAAGAATACAACTTCTCAGACTCAAAAAGACATATGCACCCCTATGCTTACTGTAGCACTATTTACAATAGCCAAGATATGGAAGCAACCTAAGTGTCCATCAGTAGATGAATGGATAAAGATGTGGTACATATACACAATGGAATACTATTCAGCTATAAGAAAGAAACAAATCCTGCCATTTGCAACAACATGGATGGACCTGGAGGATATTATGCTCAGTGAAATAAGCCAGGCGGAGAAAGACAAGTGCCAAATGATTTCCCTCATTTGTGGAGTATAACAACGAAGCAAAACTGAAGGAGCAAAACAGCAGCAGACTCACAGACTCCAAAAAGGAATTAGTGGTTACCAAAGGGAGGGGTGTGGGAGGGTGGGCGGGGAGAGTGGGAGAAGGGGATTGAGGGGTATTGTTTAGTACACACGGTGTGGGGGATCACGGGGAAAGCAGTGTAGCACAGAGAAGGCAAACAGTGACTCTGTGGCATCTTACTACACTGAAGGACAGTGACTGCACTGGGGTATGAGTGGGGACTTGATAATATGGGTAAATGTAGTAACCACATTGTTTTTTCTTGTGAAACCTTCTTAAGAGTGTATATCAATAATACCTTAAAAAAAATCATAGCAGCAACCAAAAATAAAAAAAAGGGAGAATCCCACAGGTGGCTGTGACAAGCAGCCAGGATGGGGCCTCACTGGTGGGCCCCAAGGAATCTTGCTAAGTATAAAGTGTATCTTCAAACGCGAGCCATCAGTAATGCAAATGAAACCCAACAACCATACCTTTACAATTACTTGTCTATCTTTGTTTTGTTTTTGTTCTTTTTGCACAAGCCCATCAAATCAGAAGTGTAATGCTGCGCTGGGCTATAGAGGATGTAGGAAAGCAGGCCCTCGTACATGCTTGGCAGGGATGCATACCTGTGGACAGTACATAGGAGTATGGAACAGAGGCAGACCCTGCCTTCCAGTAATTCTACGTCTAGGTAGTCTTCCTGAGGAAAATAATGTGGAATACATGCAAGGATGTGTGCAGAATGTAAAATACAACGTTTGGCAGAATCTCATGTCATGTTTTTCTTACTTACCCCCTGTGTAATGTCTGAAGGTTAATCCTGAGCATGTACCATTCACCATTTATATGTTATTATGAAAAACTGAAGCAAATGCCCGTGCACCCGGCACACAGACATCACAGCTATTAACAGGCAACAGACTCTGCCGCGGGTTTCTTTGAAAGACAGGACTGTGGTCCCCTCTGAACTGACGCTCCAGTAGCACCCCCGCTTTCCCAGAGGGAGGCTGCATTCCACGGTTGTTTATTTTTCAGTGCGTGCCTTTTAAACTCCCACTACATTTGAAAACAGCTTGAAATGAGGTCACAGCTTGCCTCAATTTGTTTAGGATCTATTCAAATCCATATATATGTCTAGTTCATTGACGAACTAACGTGTATAATTTCACAGAGTACAGTTGATCTTACCCATTTTTCTGTCAATGTTCAGGTTTTTCCCAGCATTTTGCTTGTACGAGCTACAGTGCAATGAACGACCGTGTCTGTCTGCTGCACTGCGTGGAAGAGTGTCTCCAGAGTGGGCGTGGAGAGGGAGAGTCACTGCACAGTCAAGAACACATACCGCCCATATTAAATACTCCCACGCCACTCCTCGAGTGAGGTGCCTCCACTCCAGTCCACTGCCAGGCAGTGTGCTCCTGCCACACCCCTTGGCTCGCCCTGGGCTGCATCGCCAAACATGCACGGCTCTGGCAAGGCCAGGGGTGTGCAGCCGTCACGGTGATGGGCTGCCCTTTCCTTGAGGAGCATCTCTTCACGGGCATATTGGCCAGTGGAGTTTTGCCTTCTTTGAGATGCTTATCTTATTTGCCTATGTATCTATTTTCTAAGGGGATCCTGTTCCTATTTTTTTTAATCAGCTTGTTTTAAGTGGTGGATATACATCAATATTTTTTTTTAAAGATATTATTTCAATTTTAAATTTAAAAAAAGGTGCTGCAATCACTTTATGGTGGTATAAAATAATCAGTCATATAGTTGCACAGGATGAAGATAAAAGCTTTGAAACGAGAAATGTGGTTTTGGAACAAAAACAGACCAAGAGAAGAGGAGAAAAAGTCCAGAAACAAAATTTGGTACTTGTAAAAATTTAATCATGAAAAAAGACCTAACCAATGGATTTGATTGAGAAAGATGATTATTATCCAATATATCTGATATAGTTGTTTAACTATATAGAAATAAAACTAGATTCTTATCCTTGGTCATATGTAATATAAAGTTTAAAACCTTAAATTACCAAAGGTGTAAAAAATGGCTTCCAGATAGAACAGAAACAGTCCATATGGAAAAATAATAGGCAGATGTTCACATAAAAATTATAAACGTCTACAGCAATGAAACAGCATGAGTGAAATTAAAAGACAAACTAGGAGCAAATACACAGCATTTATGGAAGGCAAACATTACTTAAACATTAAACATACAGAGCCCTACAACTGGAGAAGCCTTTCCTCCCACAAGAAGAAAATAGGGAACCAAGAAAGTAAATATTTTTTAAAACATGTTAAAAACTCATCTTCACTAGTACAAGAAAAAATGTATATAAAACATTTATCAATCATCATTTTGACAAAGAGTCAAAAAGAAAGGTGACAAAATTTCATCAACAACCACCTGGTCATTATCCATGAAAATGTGTTAGAAATACGTTCATCACCTCCTTCACCTGGAGGCTGAAATCCCCACAGCCCAATCACAGGCACTCCAGGACCTTCAGAAACACTACAACTAGTAACTACAGTGAACAAAGTTGCTGGACAGGACAATCTATGAAAATCAACTTTATCTCTATATTTCTAAACATGAAAAGCAACTGGAAGAGGAAATATAAAAAGACCAGATTCACAACAGCATCAAAAACCATGAAACTCTTAAGAAAGATGTGTACAAAGTGTGTGCCCCACCTGAACACTGAAGCACCAAGTAACTGGAAGGACTTAACATGTCCCTGAACTGCAAGAATCTACACCATGAAGATGCCAATTTGCCCTACAATGATCTGCAGACTCACTGCAATCCCACACAAACACTCCGGCATTTCTTTTAGACACCGATGTGCTAATCCTAAAAATCCATACAGATGTGCGAAGCACTTAGAGCATCTGTGAGACTCTTGACAACCAAGAAGCAACTTGGAGGACTCACACTGCCCAAGCACAGCCAAGGCAGAGGCCAGGTGCTCAGATGCACGCGGACAGCTGGTTTCTAACAAGGGTGCCATGGCAATTCAACAGGCAGAAAGGAAGATATTCTCAGTGACTGGAATAAGCAACTAAATATCAACATTAAAAAAAAAATCAACATTAAAAAAAAACCTTATAAACAACTTGAAATGAATCAAAGAAATTTTACCTAAACATAAACCTACAACTATAAAATGTACAGAAGAAAATTCTTTGTGACCTTGGGGTACACAAAGATTTGTTAGGACATAAAAAACAAACAATAGAAGAAAAAAAATCAATAAATCAGAGCTTACCAAATTAAAGGTGTCCAATCTTGAAAAGACATCATCAAAGTAATGAAAAGGGAAACCAGAGACTGGTAGAAAACAGCCTCAATTTGTGTACCTGACAAAGGTCTTTTACCCAGAATACATATCTTAAAAAATTTCTTTAAACACAGGAAGACAAGCAACCCAATATAGAGAGAAAACATTTGGACATTTCACAAAAACGTACAAATGATTCATAAGCACACGAAAAGATGCTCAGCTTCATCAGTAAAGAGGGAAATACAAATCAAAACCACAATGAAATACCTACTTTAATGGCCTATACATGTATTTCCTATTTTATATATGTATCTATATAATATTTCACATATATCATATATATACATTACTTATGATGTATTTTTTAATGACAATACAAGGAGATGGTGAAGAGGTGGGGTAACTGAGCTCTGACACTGTGGGAAGGAAGGGGTGTGAGTGGTAAATCACTACAGAAAACCACCATTTCTCACACAATCACCCACACACTTACCCTATGTCAGTCCCAGGTTCCTCCCCAGAGGAATGAAGCGCACACCCACAGAAGGACTCACACAGAAATGATCACAGATGCTTCACTCCTAACAGCCAACGCACCCACCAACAGGTGGATGGACAAACCCGGGCGGCGCGGACTTGTCGTCGCGACGGGGAACAGCAGACATACACCCAACGGCGCTACGCCCACTGGGCAGAGCAAGCGACATGTGAGCAGAGGCCGCGCGCCACGTGGCGCCGCTTTCATGAAGGCCTAGGAGGAGCCTGGCTGGTCTGCCCTGACCCTAAGGAGGCCAGGGGGCCTCTGGGGGGGTGGCGATGCTCCCCATCCCGACGGGTGAGAGTTACACAAGCAAAGAGTCTCTAAACTTCACACTTGAAATAGGTGTATTCTTTGCAAAATGTAGCTCAGCAACAGACTTAAAACAGTAGAATAGAGGCCCTTCTGGGTCATCATTTTGGTGAAGGTTAAGAACAGTGTTAACAGAAAAGAATAAGTTTTATGGAAGTTCTATATACATGCCACAGGAATCATCACCTGAAACCTTTACTCGGGAGATGGGAGCTGGCGCGGGCCTGCAGGGCACACGCACTTCCAGCTGCAGGACACGCACCCGGGCAGGGACACACCCCCAGCCTGGCACTCCCGCCCAAAGAGAGGCTGGAGCTCTTTGCAGGTCAGACCCCAGCCGGTGAGGCCTGTCTTCAGTCTTCAGAACGTCGCTGCCATGACACACTGAAAACCCAAGAAGGTGCTGGAGCTGGGCCAGCTAAGGAGAAGAGTGTCCCCAGATGCTCACAGAAAGCTCAGAGCTCCAGATGTGATGAGTATACCATGGTCATGGGAGCAATGGCCCTTGCTTTTAAGAAATACGCCCCTGTGGCCTGAACAAAGAGATAAAGGGGCACACATGTATCCTACTCTTTATAAAGATTAAGGTAAAAATGGTTTTTAGGGAGTGGGAGATGAGACAGTGAGACAGAGACAGAGACAGAGGCAGATAGAGGGAGAGATCAAAGTGAAGGGTGTTTGAAGTCTCTCTCCTATTCTTGCAATTAATTCCAAAGTTAAAAAATAAATCATCTAGAGTATTTAAAATACATCTAGAATTGAGTCAGGAGTTCGGTAGATTCGAATCACATAGGTGTCTTGGTAAGAAGGCACGCTCTGCCTCAGGAGGCGGAGCCTGAGAGGCTGTGTCTGAACAAGGCCCTGAGTGGTTTTGCTCCTGGAAGAGGCCAGCGCGGGGGAGGCGGGTCCTCCCAACGCAGTACCACAGAATGGAAGACAGACCTCAGGAAACCACAAGCTCCCGGGAGGGAACCTGACGTCAGTCTCAATGGGCAGCCAGCTGAAGGCCACTGAGAAACAGATCTCTCTCCACCCACTTATTTGCCTAATGGGGCGGCAAAAATCATCTCCATGAAGGTGTCCCCCTCGCCTCTTGCCTCTCTCCTACCTGGCAGGGAAAATAACTTCACATCAAGGAGAAGCCTACATTCTCACCAGCACAGAGCCAGCGTAACAAACCACTACATACTTTACTTGCCTCCATTAGTTCCACATATATTTACCTTCCCACAGTTTACCACCCCCGGAAGCTAACAACCCTTTCCCTTTGTCTTGTCACTTCTACATAAATGCATCACCCTTGGCCAAAATAATGGTCTATTGCCATCCAGGCCTGACTGTCGTTTGGGGTTTTTATTGCATTTCTGCAAGGCATCCCCAGAGCCACACGAAATAAATCTTTTTCCTGTTTCTCTGACGTCTGGCAGTTCAATCTGCAGGGCCCTAGCCACTGAACCTAAGAGAGTAGAGAAAAAGGTTTCCCATTTCCTAAAGAGAAAAAGATGGTAACTGCCACTATCAGTGGAGTATAAAAGAAATCTGTGCTCCGAGACAGCACTGTGGGGGGGTCTGGTTCTGCACAGTCTGAAGGAAAACTTGGCAGAATGTATTATCAAAAGAGATAATGGATTTTTTCCCTTCAAGCTTTGGATGGGTGTCTGAAAATCTACCCAAAACTGGAAAAAGGAACAAAAAACAGTGGGCAAAGATGGCACCATGGAAGCAAAGCCCAGCCCCAGGGCCAGGGAATGGCTCAGGGGTGCCCCATCACTGACAGAATCTGACATGGTCACTTAGCTGGATACCCAGGGAGCTTTCCTACCACAGGGAAATGTGCACCTACTGGGGGAAACACAAGAGCAGGACGCGATGACCCGCTGCGGGACCCCAACAGGGCACAAACAGCACAGCACAGAAATATCTAGAAGTTCATCAAAACATTCCGAGATCTTGGGTAAGTGGGAACATGTAAACATACTTTTAGTCTGTAAATCTGTCCAGTTTTTGTAAAGAGAACGGATGGGGGAAATAAATGTGTCTTTAGTATGAGATTTTCAGGGGGCACTTGTGCTGCCCTCTGGAAGCCAGAGTGGGCATCCTTTTCCCTGATTCCTCCCAGTAAGAACTAAAATCCCAGCCATTACACATAGAACACGCACAGACTGGGAGGTGGAGAGGGCAGTCCAGTCGGGACTTCAGCTCTGAGCAACGACGCAACAGTGAGAGCCCTGCCCCACAGACCAAAATCTGAAGCTGGGGGCCCCGGACACCCAGAAACACCCTTCCAGTGAAGATACAGCCCCAGGGGAGGCCCACCTCCCAGCCATAGGACCAGGAGAGGAAAATACAGCCCCAGGGGAGGCCCGTGCTCCTGGCCGCGGGAGCGGGACAGGGGCAGCCCGGCCACACAGACAGTCACTACTCTCTAACCAGGCGCCATGAAAACGCCGGGGCCCCCTGGCTCACGCCAGCACAGACTGAGTTTGGAGTGCCACCCACACCAAGCCACAATGCGGCGTCCCTACACCCTGCTGGGGGGTTCCCAGGGAAGGCGAAGCTGGGAGCCAGGCCTCCGGGTCCTGCTGGCTGGTAACAGCCCCCTCAAGCCCCCAGTCCATGGAGACCTCGTGGGGACCAACTGAAGCTCCGCCCACACAACCCCCTCAGGGCCAATAAGACTGAGCGGGGAACCCGGCTTCCTCCCCTGTGTAGCAGGAATGTCGCGGCTGCTGTCTTCTCCCGCCGGAGCCCTGTCCAAAAACCCAGCTGAGCCAAGGGTTCACGTGACATCCAGTCTCAAATACAGCACACAACGTCGAGGCTTCACCAGGATATCATGCACTGTTCCAAGACCCAGAAAGATCTCAAACTGAATTAAGGACAAGGCACCAGGCCCAGCCTGGGGGCTGAGGCGGAGAGCCCTCTGAAGGAGGAGGGAGCCCTGACAGAAATGCTTCCCTGAGCAATTACAAGCACACTTAAAGAAGAAGCAGAGAGCCTCCTAATGAAAAGAGAAGATACAAAGACCAGCCAAATAGAAGCAGAACTGAAGCCCCAATACGGAAGAGCCTGTGGATGGCTCAGCAGCAGAATGGAGGGGACAGAGGAATCAGTCACGTCTAAGGCAGAAAAAAAATACTTTCCCAACTGAACAGAGAGAAAACATGAGCAGAGACTCGGCTGCCTGCAGAGCTGCCACTAAAGCCCCAAAATCTGCCATCAGAACCCTGGGAGAGAAAGAGGGGGACCAAAAATTACTTGAATTAAAAAATGGCTCAAGATTTCCTGGAGCTGGAAGGGGACATAACCCGTAGATGCAAAACCCTCAGATCCAGAAGCTCAGTAAACCCCAAACTGGTAATGGAAAGAAGTTCACACCGAGACATATCTTAATTAAACTTCTGAACACTAAATGCAAAAGAAGGAGATAAAAACCTTAGAATGGGCAGAGAAAAATGGTACTTCCCCACAGGGGAAAGGAAAACGCCAATGACAGCAGATTCCTGACCAGAAGCCATGGAGGCCAGGAGAAAGGGGCACTGTATTTCTCAGGTGCTGAAAAGAGAGCTGTCAACTGTAGGTCCTCTATCAGGAAAGACACCTTCAGGAGGGAAGGGGGAATCAAGACATTCTCAGATGAGTCAGACTGCATCTGCCACCAGCAGGCTTACCTTAAAAGAATGGCTGAAGGAGATCCTAAATAGGATGGAGACAATAAAAGAGGAAACCATAGATTGTAAAAAAGGAAGACAATGGTGAGCTGAAATGTGAGTAAATACAATAGGCTTTCCTTCTCCTATTTTAAGTGTCCTAAGTAACTTCGATAGTTGAAGCAAAACTTTAACAATTATGATATGGTGTTAAATGTACATAGAGGAACCATTTATATCACTTTTATTATAAAAGGGTGAAGGGACATAAAGGCTTCTGATCTATATAATATAGCATCTAGGGCAATTACTAAAAAAAGCTATATTGACAAAGATTATCAGCTTGAGCAAACTTTAGTCAGGCCCCTGAATCTTCTCCCAGGTGTATCTACACATCACTGTAAAATCCAGTCTTAGCAGGAACCCTGCTAAATGAGCTTAACCAGACAGACCCCTCACCCCAACTGATCGCCCCGGATGTCCAATCAGGCTCCTCATCCCCCCACACCCAGCTAACAGCTGAGAACCGTGGCCTGTCCACCGAGCCCTGGCAGGTTGGTTAAGCCAGAGTGCCCCTCACCCCAATGTTTCCTCTCAGTGATTTCCCACCCATACCCCCACTTGCTCCATATAAATCCCCACTTGCCAGGCTGTATTCAGATGGAGCCACTCTCCCCCCAAACTGTAAAATCCCACTGCAATGGTCCTTGTAGCCACACCAATGGTCTTGAACAAAGTCTGCCTTATCACCTCTGACAAGGGTCACTGTATATTCTTCTTTAACAATATAAAGACACACACTCGACAACACAGTGGGCCAATCAAAATGGAATTCTACAAAATGTTCAAATAACCCACTGGGAAGGCAAGAAAAAACACGGAGAAACAAAAAAAACAGAACACATGGGGGAAGAAAAACAGACTTAAACCCTAACACGTCAGTAATTACATTAAAATACACGGTCTAAATAGATTGGTCAAAATACAGCAACTGGCAGGGCATATGAGAAAACATGACTTGGTTACATGCTTCAAGCATGTCATACAGGCAGCTCAGAAGTAAAAAGATGAAAGGTGTACAGTATGCAATCATTAATCAAAAGGAAGAAGAGTAGCTTATTAGTACCAGTAACACAGACTCCAGAACAAAGAAAAGTGGTAGAGAAGACACTACATAATAACAAAGGGGTCAGCCTGCCAGAAAGGCACAGCAATGCTGATGCATACACATCGAACAGAAGAGATGCAGAACACACGACACAAAGCCTCACAGAGCTGAGAGGAGACACAGACGCATCAGTTATTACAGCCAGAGATGTCGATGTTGCTCTCTCATGGCTGATGAGACCATCAATATAGATAGACAAGCAAAGATACAGAAGAACTCAATAGCACCATCAACAGGTAAGTTCTAATCAGCATTTACAGAGCTTCTCCAGGTTGATGAAGAGAACTTAAAAAGCTGACAGCTGACACCATAAGGGATGTTGAAAGGCTGAAGGCTTCCCCCCAGATCAGGAGCAAGGCAAGGATGCCTGCTCTCATCACTGTATTATGTTCAACACTGTGGGACGTTCTCGCCAACGGAATGATGCAAGAAGGGGAAATCAAGGCAAACTGACTGAAAAGAGAAAGACTATCCTCATCCGCAGGTGGCACGATGTCTGAGCAGAAAATCCAAAGGATTCTATTCAAAAACAAACCATCAAAAATCCCTTCTTTAACTGATGTGTGACTCCAGTAAGTCATAGAATACAAAGCAAACATACAAAAATCAACTGTATTTCTTACACGAGAAATGAGTATGTTGTCATCCAAATAAAAAAATATAATACCATTTACAACTTCTCAAAAACTGAAGTACTTAGGTATGACTAACAGAACACAAATGCTCAAGGCTGAGACCCACACAGCACCAGTGACAGCAAGCAGAGCAGTGAGCATGCAGAGTGGTACCCACCACACGCAGGCGGAGTGGTGCCGACGGCAGAAACACCGACGCACACCACACAGGCTTAACATATTTTCTGCCAAAACCTCAGTAAGACATTTTGTAGCTACGGATAAGATTATCCCAAAATTCCCACAGAAAGGCCAAAGGACTGAAACAGCTAAGATAGATTTTAAACAGAAAAATACAATGGGAGGAATCAGTCTACCCAATTTCCAGATCTGGTATAGTTACAGCAATCAAGTCTACAGTGTTAGTGGAGAGAGACAAACAGATCAGTGGAACAGAATGGAGATCCCAGGGACAGACCCATACAAACAGCTTGATGATTTTGACAGAAGAGCGAAAGAATTTGCTGGAATCAAGACGACTTTCCCAACAATGGTGACACAGCCAACTGGGTACCCACTGGCAGAAAACATGAGCCCCCTGAGCTAACTCTCGCACACCTTATACAAAATGTAGAAATCGGAGGCTTAAATGCAAAGGGAGCTTAAATCACAGATCATGGATGAGAGGCACCATGAACTTAAATATAAAAGTGTAACTATATAACTTTTAGGAAAAAAGCATAAGAGGAAATCTTTGGGATTCAAGACTAGGCAAAGGTCTTAGCTTTACACCAAAAGCACGCTCCTTAAAAGGGAAAGCTGGCTGCTATGACTCTTTAAAGGGATGGAGAGAGAGGCTGCAGAGGGAGAGGCAATATTCGCAAAACACAAACCCGACAGAGGACAAGTGCCTGGAAAACACAAGCAACAGCAGAAAAGTAAGTGGTCCCAATGGAAAGAACATGGGCAGAAGTCATGAAGAAACATTTCACAGAAGAGGGTCTCCAGGTGGCAGATACGTTAGGAAATGAAAATTTACACAATAATAAGGGATCACTGCACTGCTCGGAACAGTAACAAAAACAGGGCCACCACCGAACGCTGGCGAGCCTATGAGATCATTCACATGTCGCTCACGGGGACATAAAATGGTAAAATTGTTCTGGAAAAGGACCTGAAGGTTCCTTACAAAACTAGATCACTCACCGGGAGGAGCTGGAGGGCAGTCACCTGCTGTGTGTCCCTCAGACTCATGTCCTGAAGAAGGGACGCGTCTGCTGGAACTGGAAAGAGAGGGAGAGGGCATCTCATAAAGTCCTGGGCCTGTCTGCTCGGCCGCAGGAGCAGGGCTGTGAGGGTGATGCACATTTACAGCTCTGGCAGGCCACAAGGATTCTGCCACTTGGCTTTCAGACATGACAATGGGTCATTAGTGGGGAAGCACTGTGTGGTCTCAGCTGTGCAGGCTGTGCGACACCCACAGGTCCCGGGACCTCAGCTTCATCGTCCGCAATATGGGGGAAACCAAGGTGAGAGCTCTGTGGGGTTGAAGCGTCAGTACGAGCTGCCGGCCGTGAGGATAGTGTGGGACCCCAGCGCCACATACATCACACACTTACAAGTGTGTAAACCGCAAAGCTCTGTAAGGAAGATAATGATCAACACGAAATGCTCCCGGAAGAGCACCTGGCGCAGTGCCTGCAGAGCCAGTACCAGACCACCCCACCTTCCCCTTTCCAGGCTGCTGGAGCCTTAGCCGCATTCTAACACGGTTTCTCTCCTGACTGGCAACTACACCCTGCCAGACTCCACGAGCATGCAGTGAGCCACGTATGTGGGCAGGGCAGGAGCAGCTATGTGGGACGAGAATTGGACAGGAGCCGGCTGTCCCAGGAGTGAGGCGCGGCCTTCCCACTCTGATGCCATCAGTTCAGTAGGGGGGTTAACTCTGCTCCGAGCTGCCACCACAGGGCGAAGACAGCGCCTTCACGCCAAGGAGAGCAGCCTGGGGGAACAACCCTACCCACACCTTACCCCAGACGCCCAGCCTCCAGGACTGAGAAAACAAATTTCTGTTCTCAAGCTGCCCAGCGTGACCCTTTGCTATGCAAGCCCCAGCGGACTAATCCACCTAGAGTGAGTTTTCACAAAATACCTACATGTCTTGACTTTTAACCAAGGAGAAGCTGGAGACTTTATCTGATATGTACAGAAGTCAGCAGTTTCATACACAAGGAAGTTTAATCTTAATGATTTCAGATTACTACAATACAATGGACTTCTTCTGCAAGTCACGAGAAAGCACTCCTGGCCTCCAGTACTCCTTTTCCCTCTGTAACTACAGTGCAATGTGGCAAACTGGTCCAACTAACCCTCACACTGGGGAGGACCCTGCCGTCAACTTGACAGAACATCCCGCCATGATTACCTCAACTAAATATCATGGGCAGCTCGGCCCCTGGGCAGCATTCCACACTGTGATCCTTTAACCTCAGAAAACCCCATAGGGTAGTGGTGACTGGGGAGCTGAGAAGCATGCCCCGGTCACAGCTGGAGGATTCAAAGCCAAGCTTGTCTGCTGCCACAGCCACCTGCCCACACACTGCCACTCTGTACCAACAGCCAAGCGTGTCCCAGGCCGTGTAGGCCCCATACCCTAGGTGCACCTGCTCCCTCCAAGCATTTTCACACTTCCTTGCAGCATTGTAATCCTGTAAGCAGGAGCTGTTTAGCCAGGGAGAGGATCGGAGAGACGCTCAGCTCCTGACACAGGCCCTAGTGGGACAGCGGAAGTGACTGGCTGTCCCCCAAACTGTAAAGCCCAAGATGCACTCTCAGATGAGATGTGCAATACTGAAGACACCTGCTTCCAGCGGAGGCCCCTGGGCAGACTGGGCTCAGTGAAGAGGGCAGACACCCACAAGGGATTCAGACTGGATTGCTCTAGGGATGAACCCAGGCCCTGCCCTGAAAACACATCAGGGCCCCTCAGGGCAGAGACAGGAAAACCGTCTAGAGCCTTGGCCAAGAGCGCAGGCGGGGCATGCCCTCCCCTCCCCTCCTCTGCTTGTACCTGGGTCCCCGCTGAGCGGCCCTGGTGGTCGGCTTGGGGGTCCCTGACCCAGGGCCAGGGGCTGAGTGTCCTGGCTCTTCACAAGGTCGCCCTGGGGCTCTGCCAGCAGCCGGTCCTGCTCCTGGTCTGGGGGGCCATCCCCATCATCTATCACCACGGGGTCTTCACAGTGCTTGAGCTGCAATCCCAGATGGGGGCTCTTAAGGGCCAGGTGGAGAGGCCCTGGCCAGGTGGGGGCCAGCAGCTGCTCCAGGGACTGGCAAACACCCTCCATTCCTGCCTGGGCTTGTAGACCATCTCCACAGCTGAGCATCAGAGGCTGGGCCAGGGGCACTGGCAGGGTTGTGAGGGGTGATGTAACTGTGCCCCAAATGAGGGCCTTAGGGAATAGGGCCTGCTTTCCTGGCACCAAACTCCAGCATGGCCCCTCTTCACCCTGCTGCCCGCCAGCCCAAAAACCTCCCTTACACCCCCAGCTCTGCTCCCCTTCCCCTCTCCATGCCCGCCAGCCACCACACTCCCATTCCCCCATCGCCCCCTTTCGGCCCCTGCTCACCCACTGCCAGGGTCTCCCCGGCTCCCGTTCCAAGGCCTCCACGGCGGCCACGGCCTGATCGCTGTTCTCGGGCTCCTGCGCCCGCACCCAGCCCTGGACCTCCCGGGGCAGGATGGCCAGGAACTGCTCCAGTACCAGCAGCTCCAGGATCTGCTCCTTGGTGTGCCGTTCGGGCCTCAGCCAGCCGCGGCACAGGTCGCCCAGGCGGCGCAGGGCCTCCCGAGGGCCCGCCGCCTCCTGGTAGCGGAACCGACGGAAGAGGCGGCGGGAGGACTCAGGGCTGGGGAGCTCCCCCGGGGTGCTAGGGTTTTCTCCCGGTGGGCTCCTCATTTTCCGGGGCGCCTCGCTTTCCTTCGGAGCCAAGACTCGGGGGCACAGGGCTGTGGGCATGACGGGGTTTGATGGAGGGACAGCTGGAGAAGAAGACCAAACAGAAATCGCCGTTTCACCGCTCCGGTCTCCTGCGGCGGTTCCCCTGAGCGGCGGAAGGGGCAAGGCCCGCGGGGACCAGCCCCGGGGCCCGGGACGCGGGAGAGTGGCGGTGGGATGGTCCTCACCGGAGACGAGAGGAGGGCCGCCCACAACATCATTAAGGTGAGCGCACGAAGGAGGAAGGGGGCCCGGGGAAAAGCGGCGACGTGTCAGCGAGACGCTGGCATTTCGCGCCTCCCGGGAGCAACGGGGCTGCATGCAGGGCGGGACTGAGCGTCAGTGGTACCTTCAGGGCAGGGCCTCCAGGACAGGGCCCGAGGCGGACCACCCAGCAGGCCGCTATCTTGAGGCCTCCAAGCCGGAATCACCGTCCTTGGCCTCGGGATTTTTACAAAATGAGCTGGAAAGATAGACAGACACGCCTGGGAGAAGCCTTCAAAGCAGATCAAGGGCGGACAATCCACCCTGGGGGTGGTGCTGTTTCTGCGGGAGGGACAGAGCCTGGATGGGGATGGGGAGGCGGCGGACCAAGCAGCGGCCAGACCCAGGCGGGGCAGGGGAGGGTCCTGGGGGCAGCCACGCCCTGAGTTTACCGGAGGTGGGCACTCCTATTCAAAATCCTCAGCGCCTTCAGACCTGCCTCCAGCTCCATTCAAAGTCTGGCGGGTAAACGTTTGCCTTGACCTTCAACCTCGCCTCCCCCTTGTCATCTTCAAACCAGGAGGCAGGCCACAGCGCACACCTCCCAGCCTTCCTGAGGAAGGACAGAGGTGGGGCTCAGGGTACAGCCCCACCTCTCTAGGTGTGGCTCAGGGGGCCACTGCCGCCCCAGACAACACTCGTGGCGACGGAGTAGCAGCCACCACCCCACACTGTGGGAGGGGTAGGGGGTGAGGCCAAATAGGGGCCCACAGCTCGTCCCAGGCCTCTGAGATCCTGGACACGCGGGCTGGATGAGGCCCCGGAGGCCACACCTTGATCTACAGCACAGGGCGCCCCCACGGGCCCCAGGCGGGATACAGTCCTCATTCCCATTTCACAGGAAGCCAAGTGAGGCCGGAGGAGCACCAGAACCACCCGGAGCGGCCGCACAGCCGCAGTGTGTGCACCTCTCCGCTTTCCAACGTGCGCACACAGACTGGCATCCGGGAGCTGAGGGCGTCTGGGGCACACAACGCCGCCTGCCCCACCACCGAGTTCCTCCGGCGTCTTCTCGGGCATCTGGAACCCACGCTCGGCCCCACGGGCCCCCTTCCCCGGAGCGGCCGTCACACACCTGCAGGGCCGCAGGGTTCCTGAGGTCTTCCCCGCGGGGGGCGCCGCGCCCCAGCCTCCGCAAGCAGTGTGCGTGGGGCAGCCCGCTCCGCGCTCTGCGGATCAGCCCCCAACCAGACAGCGCGTTCGTCTTTGTCGCCCCGGCACCTGACACGGAGGCGGCTCCCGAGCAGCGCTGGATGAATGAACTAACGCAATCCCCGGAGAATCTCCGTCGGGGGCGGGGCGTGCCTCACGCAGGTCCGGCGGGGACTGAGCCGCGCCAGCTGGGGGAGAGGGGTGGCAGGTCGGGCAGGGCGGCGGGCACGCTCCCCTCGCGCCTCGGTCCCGCAGCCCTCCCCGCACACTCACTCCCGCCCGCGGCTCGGCCGGCAGCTGCGCACCTCACCGCCTGGAGCGCCTTCCCGGCGGCTAACTCGGCACCCCCCTGCTGCGGCGCAAGGCCCCGGCAGCAGCTCCTCATCCTTCCAGCCCGCTCCCCCGGGTGTCCTCCCGCGGCGGGGTCTCCGCAGGCGTCCGATTCCGCGTCCCCTGCTCCTGCGGGAAACCGGCTCGCCTCGGGACGGAAGACGCGGGGGCAAATGGAGGCCCCTGGAAAACAAAGTAGCGCTGCCTTACCCCCGCCGCAGGGGCACCAACGCCCGGCGCGGGTGCGGGGAAGGAGGCCGGGAGCGCGGGAAGGCGCGCGGGCCGCACTCACCACCGCGGCGCGTCCCCGTTGGCGGGCCGCGCAGGCCTGGCCGCCGCCGGAGCCCGCCGGACGCGCAGGAAAGGAAAGGCCGGAGCCCTCCGGCTCCCTCCCCTGGGACACTTCCTGCTCCGCTCTAGGACCGGGGAGGTCTCCGCATCTCAGTGGTTCGCTCCCCCGCCCCCTGGCCGAGGTGTGCGCGGGGGGGGTGACATCCGACACCCCCGGCCCAGCCGGGCCCGCGCGCCCCGCCCTGCTCCGCCCCGCGCGCGCCCGGCCTCCCCGCGGGCTCGCGCAGGGAGGTCAGCCGGGGGCGGCAGGCACCTTGGGGGGTGGGGAGGGCATCCCGGAGCCCGGCGGAATGCATCTACTGGGGAAGGGCGCGGAGGGCGCCCGCTCGGCCCCGCGCGTCGCCCCATTTCTGATCCCCCTGTGCGCACCCCGTCTCGCGGCCGGCAGGCCCAAGCCCCTCGGTGACGCCCACTCCGTGACCGCAGAAGAGGCGCGGAGGGCTGCAGACACCGAGACACACCCTTCCCCGCCTTGTGCATTGTGGGACGCCAAGGTGACCGCCCGCGCTTTTTGGGGTGAAGCCCATTTGCGGAGTTTCACAATTTAAGAAGGGCTGTCCTCTTAATGGCCCTTCAGAGCATCAGGATAACCCTGGGAAGTGCAAAACGGGCTTGGTGTATCAGGCAGAGTGGGTGGTCAGGGGGCTCACTGCTCACTTAAATGCAAGGGGGGACCACATGTTACTACAGAGGCAGAGAGCTGGACCTCGACAGGAAGTCCAGTGGCAGTGAGGGGCCCGCAGGAACTGGGGTCTCTGGATCCCTAGACGGGCTGCATACCACTGCCATATGCTGAGCATTGCTCAAAGGCCTGGAAGTGTCTTCCCGGCGTCGTGGCTGATATTCCAGGTTGCAGGGTTTGGGAAGAGAGCATGTGTCCGTCCCTGAGCAGGCCTGATTCCCACCAGCTTTCTGCCCCGTCCTGCCTCTCCCTGAAGCTGGAATCTGACAGGAAGAGAAGGCAAGGAAAAGTCCCCCATCCCACAGGGACGCGGGATGCAGGTAAAAGATTTCCCCCATTTGCTGTTTCATTGGCAAGCAGAATGAACCAGTCCCCAGAGTGGCGGGGCTGAGCAGGTGGGGAGAAGTGGATGGGCTGAGGCACCAGACCCCTTAGTGTGTGGCTCCCCTCTGGTTCCATCCTCTAAACTGCGAATAATCATTCCTGACCAGCAGAGTTCCTGGGAGCCACCCCCGTTCCTAATGCCTGCATCCTGTGACTTCAGCAGGAGATGGACCAAAGCAGAGGAGGGGAGCTCTTTTGTGAAGAGACATCCTTCCGCTGAATGACAGTCAGACACAGGCAGGGCCACCCAGAGATCTTTTCTGGAGCCTGTGGCTACCAGCCACACCCTTTGGAATACCCTGGCCTCGGCTTCAGATGAATACCTGCACATCCCAGTCTCGGGCAGCAGCCAGGCACTGTGGCCTGAAGGAGAGGCTCCCGGAGGGAAAACGGAGGATCAGCCTGACAAACAGCTGGCCAGTGGCACTGCTGTGGGGGTCCCACACCCTCTGCCTAGCTCCCAGCGCTGTGACTGGCAGGGGAGCCAGCTGTTGAGTGTTGGACATCTGAGCCCAGAGTTCTGCCCTGCCCAGTGTGGCCCTGAGGCCGATAAAATGCTAGCACACAGCCTCAGGTCAGTCCCTGCTGCCTAGCCAGTTCCTTACCCTGAACGACACTTCCTGCACACCATTAAGCTTTGCAGCTCTGAATTTGCCCTTACCCTGTGTGTCTTCTACATTTTGCTCAGCACAGAGGTTAAGAGTCAGAGCACTAGAGTTAAACCCTGCCTTGTCAATTCCTAACCAGGTGATCTCAGGCCTACTTAACCTTTCTATCCCTGTTTTCTCACCCAGAAAACAGGTGATGGTGTCTGTCTCATTGGGTGCATATGTGGGATCACTCAGTCATTCAGCAAACACATAATGAACGTTTATTATGCACCCATAGCCTAGGTGCCATCCCATGAACACAGCTAGCTGGGGGGCTCGGGCAGCCAGCAAAATGGACTATGTGTGGTCGGTGCTGCAGAAGAAAAGTGGGAGCCAAGAAAGGGAAGCAACCTAGGTGTCCATCAGTACATGAACAGATAAAGATGTGGCACGTATACACAATGGAATATTATTCAGCCTTAAAAAAGAAATCCTGCCATTTGCAACAACATGGATGGATCTAGAGGGTATTGTGCTCAGTGAAACAAGCCAGGCAGAGAAAGACAAATACCATATGATTTCACTTATTTGTGGAGTATAAAAAAACAAAGCAAAACCAAAGGAACAAAACAGCAGCAGACTCACAGACACTGAGAGGTAACTAGCGGTTACCAAGGGGGAGGGGAATGGATGGGTGTGGGGGATGGGAGCGGCTGTTGAACCATTGATACACATTTGATTAAAATTTTCTGTAAAAGTGGAGCAGCATCAGGGAAAAGGTGTGGGGGACTTGAAAGAGGTCAGGGTATTGGGCTCCATTGTGATGTTGACACCGCAGGTGCGGAAGTTGGTCAAGCTCAAGCCTGGTGAGATCAACAGCCCAGATGAAGGCCAGTATGACAACAAAGTCCCTAAGGGTGGGGGGCACACAGTGAGGGGGGCAGCGAGCAAGGGAAGTGGGTGTCAGAGAGTTGACAGGGCACTGGAGGCCATAGGGTGGCCCTTTGTCTGCACCAAAGAGGACTGAGTCAGATACGATGTGTACAGCTCCAGGAAGACCCCCCTGCATGTAGACCTTGCCCAAGGACCATCAGCCCTCTCACATTCAACATATACATTTGTTTTTTATATTACAGATACTGATTGTACTTTTTATGAAATGTTGTGTGCCACTGATTCTTCCATCCTTGGGGAGACCATGTTGGACAGAAGGTCCTGGCTTCAGGAAGCTGGAAGGGGAACCAGGCAATAAATGACTGCAGTATAATGCCACTGGTGAGAGACGCCATGAGAAAGATGCAAAACAGGGTAAGGAGCCTGCAGGGGCAGTCAGGTAGGACCACCGGGAGGAGGTGGCATTTGAGCAGAGACCAGGTGTGGGGCAAGCAGAGCAGAAGTGGGTGGGAAGAGCATTCCAGTAGAAGCAACAGCACCTGCAAAGGACATGAAGCAGGAGCTTGCTCCCCTCAGCATAAGAACAGCAGAATATGGGGAGGCCGGACAGAGAGATTGGATTGTACAGTTAGAGGGTTTCGGGTGGGGACATGTCCTGGTTTACCATGACCCTGTACAAAACAAGATTGGAGCAAGACTGAGGAAGCAGGCTGTCAGAAGCAGAGAAATGCAGGCAGGAGTTGATGCGTTCTGGCTTGGGGAGCTGGAGCTGATGAGTAGTGTAGAGACTGGGGAGGGGGTGTCACAAAGAGAGGGGAATAGTGGAGGTCTGGGCAGAACCAAGTGAGTGGAGGGACCATCTAGGAGATGGCAGAGCTTCTGGGAAAGGGCTGGGAGACAAAGGTGGGTTCTGGACTTGCTGGGTCTGAAATGCTCAAAATACCAGTGATGACCCTTGGAGGATAAAGGCAAGGTTGGAGGTGGAAATCTGGAGTCACAGCACCGAGCAGAAGTTGGGACCCTGGGATGGAGAAGCTGGCTTGAAGAGGGCAGATGGGCCAGTTTGGGGGCCTGGGAAAAAAGGTAGGGGGAAAGGGGACACGGGTAAGACAAGAGAGGGGAAGCAGCCACCCCGAGGTGGAGGGCTATCTGGGCTGCTCTAAGCCTTGGAATCCCAGGTAGGAAAATGTGCTTCAAGGAAGAGAAATAATGGGGAGAGGGGGCCAAGAGCTGTGCACAGTCAAATTCAATGAGGAAAGAGCACTGACTGTAGCATTTGGTGGGAGCCCCCTGAGCAGGGCAGAGGCCTGGAGTGCAGGAAGGGAGCAGTTTGCAGAGTGGAGGGAGGTGAGACTGCAGACACTGTGGAGAGAAACATGGCAGTGGCTGAGGGCCATGGGTACATCTTAAAGGGAGGAATTGCCGGGCTGGTTTAGAGGAGAGAGAGGATGGGCGAGAGCCAAGGCAGATGGCAGGGAGAGGTCTGGGGTGGGTCTTGGGTCCAGGGCTGAGAGGAGTGGGAAGGTGGCCTCTGGGCCTTGGAGCGGGTCTGCAGGTTTCTGTACTCCACTTCTGCTCTATGCTGTGACTCTAGACTTCCACCTCCAGCCCCGGCTCTCTCCCCTGTGTCTGACCTTTGAATGCTCCGATACTGCAGGCATTTAGGAAGCAGGGTGCACTGGCTCATGTTATGTGCCAACCTGGCTAGGCCATGGTGCCCAAGTATCTGATCAAACATGACTGTGATTTGCCATGAAGCTATTTTTCAGATGAGATCGGCATTTAAATTAGCAGACTTTGAGGAAGGCAGATGCACTTCCAGGGTGTGGGTGGGCCTCATCCAAGCAGCTGAAGGTCTCGAGAGTAAAGATGGAGCTTCCCAAAGAAGGGAGTCTGCCTGCCACCTGCCTTCAGACCCAAAACCACAACTCTTCCCTGGTGCTCCATCTTGCTGGCCTGCCCTGCTGATTTCGGATTTGCCAGCCTCCCAATCTCCTGAGCCAGCCCCATCTCTCTAAATCTGCACATGTGCACGCACACACACACACATCCTGTTGATACACACGCGCGCACACACACACACACACACTGTTGATCCTCCTCTGGAGAACCTGGACTGACACACAGGGTCCTCTGCTGACAGGGAGGGGAAGGAGGGGGTCGAGGTGTGACACAGTGGGGAGAAGGCATGACACACCTTGCAGAGTGGGAAGGTGAGTGAGCTGTAGCAAGGAAAACGGTAGACCCTGTCACACCTGGCAGGTGAACCATGCAGTGGAATACGATGTGATGTGCAGTGGTCCTAAAACCCAGTGTTTACATACAGAAGGGCAACAATTATACTGACCCCAGATGAGATCATCACCCCACAGAATATGCTCTGGACCTACGACAATACAGGTGCATAAAGATGCGCTGCCTTACCACCTGGTCCCAAGACCAGCAGCATTCCTTGGGAGGTCCTGAGAAATAGGACCCTTGGGTCCCAAGCACAGCCAGCCTGGTTCACCAGCCTCTGGGACTCTCGGGCTCGATGTGGTTTGAAAGGCTGTTAGGAATGGGTCAGCATGGTTCTGGGCAGGGCACATGCTCAGGAAACTGCAGCTTTGCAGACAGCGCTAGGAACCAGAGTGCCAAATATTACTGCTACTTACTGGCTGCCAGGACGCAGGGCCAGGGGGGCCCCAACCTGGTCACCAAACACCTGGAAGAGGTCATGGCCTGTGAAAGGGACTCCGCTGAATGAAGGAACTTAGCTTGTATATTTCCCACAAAAAGGTTTTAAGCACTACACAGGGGCCAGCAAGACCCACTGCTCCAGAGCACCAATGAAAGTACCTCTAAAATGGCCCTGTTGTCACTTAGAAAAGGTGCCACCCCTTTCCTAGAAGCCATACATTGGGTGCTATGGTCAAAACAACAAAACCAAGACCCCAGATGTCAGTTTGGAGAGCTGTTTGTGAGCACTGGGGCGTTAACACCACCTCAGCCAGACCCCCAGGTACCAGCTTGTAAGAGGACCGGGAACAATCAGCTGTTTGCGCTGGTGCCTTGAGGCAGGAGGAGCAGGAGGGTATCAGGAGTTGGGGGTTCCTTATGCGCTGGATGCCGCTAGGGGGTGGGCTCTGGAGAGGTGGGGTCAACTAAGTGTCTTGGTCTGCCGGGAGGTGAGGGGGGCTTATCTGTGGTCATAGGTGAGCATGGCAAGTGGATTGGGATATCCGTGGTAATGAAGTGAGAGTCACTCCCAGATAGCTGCACTGTGGCATCTCACAGCTGCTGCAAGGCCCTGGGGAAGCCGTGCTCCTCCAGCACAGCTGCTATATGGGTGCACGCCCTGCCTCTCCTCACCCATCTCCATACTTGCTCCTGGACAGGTTTTGGCTTTTAGGCGGGCAACACCCTGGTCATGCTGTTCCTTGGATGTTTCCATTTATGTGGGTTTCGTCCTTTCTGACCGTCCTTTCTGTCGGCTCCTTGAATGAGGTGAGTCCCAGCTTGGGAACTGAGGTTCAGGGAGAGGAAAGTGGTCAGTGAGCGAGTTACAGGTGTGTTTTGGGGGGAATGGGGAAGGCAGACACTGCACAGAATACATTCATATCTGCCAGGCTCACCCCCAAAATTTTACCACTCTGCTCACTGCAGTCCCTGAGTACCATACAGAGAGACGGAGTCTGTCCTGCAGGAAAGCAGCTCGCTCCACGCTGTCAGAGCACAGCCTGAGTCCTGGCCCCTCTTTCTCCATCCCTGTCCCAGAGGTGTGGTTTAAGTCACATATGCACGGTTTTCTCAGTCAGTTCCAGGAACAGGGAAACCCTATTTCTGGCTCCTTGCTGTCTAAGTGACTTACAAGCTGGGAGGCAGTGGATGATTTCTGAATGCATGATCTGGGATCCCAGTCCTGGGTCACAGGGATCGTGAGCGCCCAGCAGAGAGCCAAGGATAATTAACCCAGATCTTTTTCATCATGATTCTTTTTCTTCCTCCATTCGATGCATGGGAACTTCTAAGCTTTTAAGCATTTGACACTTCTCATTTTAGTGTAACTCAGTTTGCCTTTCTCCTATTACACACCTGGATCCTGCTACATATTTTTGCTCCAAAATTAAAAACTCTGGGTTAGTCTTTGTTCCTCAAATACTCAGGTACTTTCCCTAAATCTTTGAAATGTAACATGACCTATTGCAGGAATCCCCTGATACTCTGTAGCTACTGGTCCTTCCGATTTTGAAGCCTCTCTTCACCCCCATTCCTTTCAGCTCAGTTTCTTTATGTGCCAGAGGGGTGGCAGTGAGGGTAGAGATATGTCCCCCAGGCAGATATGTTTAAGTTCTAATCCTTGATTCCTGCAAATGTGACTTTACAGGGTCTGTGCAGATAGAGCCAAGTTAAGGTGAGGTTACACTGAATGACAGGGAGCCCTAAACGTAATGATGGTGTCTTTATCAGTAGGCCATTTGATGGCAGACAGGGAGCGGGTCACGTGACAACTGAGGCAGCGATTAGAATGATGTGTTTACAAGGCCAGGAATGCCACAGTTTGCTGGCAATCCCCAGAGGCTAGGACAAGGCAGGGTGGAGCCTTTCCTGGAGGCTTCACGGAGACTGTGGCCTGCCCATGCCTTGATTTTAGACTCTGGCCTCCAGAGTTTTGAGAGAGTAAGTTCCTGCTGTGTCAGACACCCTGTTTGTGACAGCTCCAGGAAACTGCCAGAGTTGGGAACAGCTCCCCGCCACACACACTTGGCCTGCAGTGTCAGGGAACGTTGCAACCCTATGCTGCTTCTTGTTTTATGGTGCTTGTTTCTAGTCTCTTGTTCACAGTCTCCTGTAAATAGATTTGAGACCCTTCGATGAGACCTGAAGCTTGTCCCCTTTGGCTTTTCGTTGCCTTTTATCTGCACATCTAACTAGTTAAAACTGACAGTGTCCCCATCCATCTTCCCCTTGTTGAGAGTCATCTCCCTGGAAGATTGAGATAAATGCCAACACATCTGCTGTCCTAGTCTCTCCCTCTTTGACATTTACATTTACAGGTATTGGCACAGAGAAGCTTGAGTTAAGAATTAGCAAGTGGAGCTTCTTCTGGAAGACCTGCAAACATAGGCACGATACTGATTATGTCATAAGTGAACAAGTGACCATTATTCAAAGAGGAAGGTGCTGACTTTTTTGGGAGAGGAGAATATGCCTCCCTGGTGAGGCCTTGCTGGAGGACAGGTAGGCAGAAGCCTCATCCCCCACAGAGGTGTTCACAGCCAGGAGGCAGGCCCACAGGTAAGGAGAGTCTCAGCACATTTTGAAGGGAGCTAACAAGGCAGATCGCAGGCAGGCAGGATCCCCAGGAGCTTTGGACTCCCCTACAAGGTAGGTCTGCAGTCTGTGTGAATGGCTCCAATGTGGTTTAAGGTTACTGGGGGTCGGGGGTGGAGTGGGGGTTTCATTAGATTCAGAGTGGGAGGGAAGGGCTTCTAGGAGGCTTACACAAAGGTGAGGCCTCTTGAAAAACATGTGCTGTTTGGAGGGTAACCAGGTAACAGACCTGGGGATGAGGTCTCGTATGCCAGCCTACAAATTCTGATTTCCAACTACAGGCCCATGTCTCTCTCAGGTTTTTGTTTGCAGCCCAGAGAAAGGCCACACATGATTCACTCTGATCATTTTTGCTGTATTTTATTCTGCTAGAAAAAGGCCAGGCTGTTGATAAAGATTTTCTCCTCAACAAAACTGGACTCAGGCCTCCCTGTTGCTTCAACTAGGCCTTACTTTGGGCTTCTGTATGTCAGTTTAACCAGAGGCTCCCACCCTTGAGATTCCTGATCACCCGTGAGATGTCTGATGAAGTTCCTCAGCCCCTGCCATCCCCAGGGGATGTTCCATTCCCCCTGGACTGTCTTCACCGAGAATCCTCTTAGGTCAGGTTGGTTTAGCCAGAGTGCCCTCAACCCCTGAAATTTCCTCATAGTAATTTTCTATCCACTGGCCCCCAGCCTATTCCTTGGCCCCCACACTCTTCCTTGTTGTAGGAAGCCCAGTCTGTGCCCACCATGGCAAGACCCCATAGCAGTGATGCCCACACCGTCCAATAGTCCTCTGAGTAAAGACTGCCCCATGAGCTTTTAGTGTCCTGAATAATTTCCTCTTTAACACTGTCACCAGCTATAAATGAGCCTTTTAATATAATGGAGTGTTGATGCAGGGTTCTCATCAGGTTTAGGGGATCTTGACAGGTCTGAGTCTAGTTAGCAAGCATTTTGGGGAAGCCCAGGAGAGGAAGGGTGGGCCGCTGGTTCACATGCATGATAAGGAAATAAACAATTGCTTGTATAGGAGTTGAAGGCTGGATAGACAGCTACCCATGACTGTTACTGAATCCAGCATTCACTGAAGGGGGCCCTTGTAAGCCTTAGTCACCATCAGGTTGTGGAAAGGCATCGTCAGGTAAAAATTCTCCCCCAGATCTACAGAATGTCAGGGAACCCAGAACTCTTGGTTTGAAGTAGGTTACCAAGAAAGATTAAAGCCTGCATGTGGGCCTTGGGAATTAGAAAGTTCTGGCTTCTAAACCTCACCCTGAATGGCAAGAGCCAGAATTTCGCACCTGTAAGGTGAGCCCTGGATCTGGCCAACAGGACTTGACCAGTGGGTCAGATGCATGGCAAACTAACTCCATGGGAACCCAGCAGCTTTCCTGGGTGGCTCTGTAAGAATGTCACTCTGTTGTCCCATTTCCTTTTCTCACGTTACTTGTTCACTGGTGGAGGGTTAGAATATCCTTGTATCCTTAGCATCACTTCTAGAAAGTCTGTCTGTTCCACCATCAGTTACCTACACTCACAGCTGCTCAGTACAGTTTAATGTTTTAAAAATTGCTGCTTCTACTAACAGCGTTAATGCCCTGAAGGGCCCGCAGGAAGTAGCCAGTATCCAGCTCCTTAAGTGAGCTGAAACCAAGGCCAGGAAAGTTAAGGACCCACGGACTACTCCATGAATTTCTGGGTACCCAGCACATGCACTCAGGTCCGCCACTGCAGGCACCCTCACAGGGGCTACCGCCTGGTTTGGCTATAATTCAAAGCCTTCCCCCTGCTGGGGCCAGCGGCTCCACCCTCCGGCTTTCCTCCATGCCTCTGGGCCCCCATTACGGCCGCGCGGCCGGCGGGTCCCCGGTTTCTAGGAGGGAGGGCGCGCTGGCCGGCGAGAGCGAGGTCGGCGAGGAGCACGAGCGGGGCGGGCGGAAAGCATGGGGTGGGGCTGGCGGGGGGCGGGGCTGGGGGCGGGGAGGCGGCCCAGGCTCTCGGAGGGTGCGCGCTCGGTCTCCGACCGGCTCGCCGTTGTCTCACAGAGCAGGCGCGGGACTCCGCAGCTGCGAGCCCTTGTGGCTCACCCCGGCTCGAACTTGGGCTTCGGCTCTGGGTAGTAAGTGCGCCGCAGGGTCCCGGTGAATGGCAGAAGTCTCAGGGATGCAGGTTCATTTACAAATTGCTACGCAGATATTTGAGATCCGAATTAACCCGAATCTCAGCCCTCCCAGTTCTAGGGCGCGAGGCAGTGCAGGAATTACAAAGTCAACTGTTTTCTGAGGGGATCTTGAGAAAGGAGGCCAGCGTGCCGTACCCCTGGAGCGCCTCCGTGCGTCCTGGACGGAAATTAATACGCCGGAGCGCCGGGAGGAGCTGCGCCCGCTGGGGGAGGCCCGGTATTCTTCGGCGGGCGCGGCAAAGCCGGGCCCGCGCCCTGAGAAGTACGACCAGGGCGAATCGCCTCCAGTCCTGAGCTTCCGTTCCCCCTTGAGCTGCAGCTCCTCCTGGGTTCTGTGAATTTGGGGCCCTAAAGCCTTCCCGCCCCTGTGCTTCTCCAGAAACGTCGGTCATCCCCGGTGCCTTTTGCGCGTCTTTCCTACCGGTGCTTTTGGGAAGATCTGGTTCTGCGGACGGTTGCCTGCTCAGCTCCGGGCGCTGAACGCCTGTTTGCAAAGGCGTTATACAAGCTCTTCCTTAAACCTGGGCCACCACTTTTTAGTGGAAGAGACTAGTGTAGATGCCAGAGCACATTGCCTGGTTTTGGAAGTACGCCCATAGACTCCGGTATTTATGAAACAGGGCGTTTGTTGTCTCAGGATGTGCGAAAAGGAAGCATGGGGACCAACCACCATCCAGAAAACACTGGTTACTTCGCCACCGTTCTCATCTCCACCGCTGTATGGGTTCCCCCAAAGAACAAAGGAGATGCCCCCCTCCAGAAATAGTTTTCGTTTGGGGCACCACCTACCCATACCGGGAAAACGTCAGAAGAGCTGTTGAGGTGCCCCCTCTGGAGTCCAGCCCAAAGAACCGGAGATAACGTGGAATAAGAGTCTGAAACGAGATCAGTTATGCATCTGAAAGAGTCAGAGGAGCCCAGGCTTTACTCAGAACAACGAAAGGAGCAGGGCCCTGAAGGGGGAAACACAAGGACATTTTTTTGTGTGCTTTTAACGTTTAGAACGTGACAAAATTCGGGTTATAGAGGTCTGTTTTTTTTTTTTCGTCACCCTATGTCAGGGGAAAACACGTTCCCTGAAATTTGTTTCCCATTTCATAGATCCATGCATGTTTTATGTACACCTAAATGCATATATACTAAACATAATGATTAGTGTCTTTCTTTGGCCTCCAATTTTAAACTGTGGAAGACGGTAACCATATTAGAACATGAATTTTTAAAGAGAAGCCTTTGGGAACACCTGTGTGTAATGAAGATTCCAATGGCTGAGCCTCACAAACCTTCCCAATAGGAAGTACTTGGCAAGAACGAGAACCTTTGGAGCTTGCATTTTAACACCACTCTGAGCTTTTCTCCAAATGCGGTGCAAGCCTGCCTCAAAACTGCCCATGGTTTTCATGGAGGCGGAGGTGAGGGAGCAGAGCCAAAAAACCTTTCCTTTTTCGTAAGTTCTCCGGGTGAGCTTCTGGACACCACAGCAGTTTGCAAACTACTGCTTTAAGTGATTTTTGTGCATACTAAAACTTTTTCAGTCATTACCCAGAGACTCTATCATATGTTTAAACTGAGATAAAATGACATAAGCATTGTATTCATTTTAGGTATACAACATAATATGAAGTCAATATACTATATGTATCGTGAAATACGTTTAGTTAATATTACAAGTTTAGTTACCACCCATCACCACACATAGTTACTGATAAGGAAAACTTCTGCAGTGTCCTAAATTAAATGACAGAAAGGCCAGAGAATGAGAGAGAGAGAGAGAGAGAGAGAAGGATAGTAATCAGTCAACAGCAGTGGGCCATAGCGAACCAGAAATTCCATGTTCCTGGACAGCCATTTCAACAATCATCTAGAAGGTCCCCAGGACCGCCACATGCCCTTATGGGTGACCAGCACCTACCCAACCATCATCAACACCCAGTCCATGAGCCCCCTCTAAGGACTAATCACCTATTCTGGGCTTTCCCTGCTTGGCCCACCTTCCTTATCTGTAGCCACTGTAAATTTACAGAACTTTCTTTCCTTGAGACCCCTCATAAATGTGCCCTGTTTCTTGAATCTGGTGGATAAGTTGTTTCTGTGAACTGGCCTTACTGCTGATGAAGCGGAAATGTCCTGTCCCAGGACTCAGTCCTTTTCTGGTGGGACCTGTAAAAGCTCAATATTTTTATTTCAGAGATCTCTTGGTCCCTACAGTTTTGATTTATCACTACGGGATGTTTTTTCTTGGGATGAGAACTTTTAAGATCAACTCTCTATAGGCAACTTTCAGATATACAGTACAGTATTGTTAACTATAGTCCACATGATGTACATTAGATCCCTAGGACTTATTTATCATGTAATTGAAAGTTTGTACCTTTTGACCTCGTCACATGTTTTGCCCCCTCCCAGCAATTATATTTTAATGTGGAGCAAAAGGAAAGTTCGCCGGGTAGGAACTCACTCTGCCCAATCTCCCTGGTGGACTGTAGGCTTGCTGGATGGTGGTACATCCCCACCCACGTTACTGCCCCCATCTCCATACCCTAGTGGAGTAGAGCATTTTAACTTAGGAGCTCCCTGCACAGTGTCAGTTCTTTTAAAATTAAAGTGGCTTGCAGATGGAGAAGGACAAATACCATATGATTTCACTTATATGTGGAATCTAAAACCAGAAAAAAATGAACACATTAGCAGTGCAATCATAGTCACTGAGAAGGGGGACGGGTTTGGGGGCAGATGGATGGGGAGGGTGAGGGGATAAAGGGGCACAATAATTCACAATCACAATATAAGTTGGTGACAGGGAAGGTAGTCAGCATGGAGAATATAGTCAATGATACTTTAACATCTTCTTATATTGACAGATAGTAACATCACTAGTTGGGGTGAGGGTAAAATAATTTGGGTAACTGGTAAACGACTGTGTTGTATACTTGAAACTAATATAAGATTGTATATCAACTATACTTAAATTTTAAAAATTAAAGCGGCTTGGCGGCTCTAAGGCTGGAAAACATTTTTTTGGAAGGAAGTATACTTCTCACTGTGCCCCCCTGGGGGGATCACGGGGTGCCTCCTTCCTGGCCTGGGGCCAAGGAGTGGCCTTCCTGCAGTCAAGGTCAAAGGTTATCCCAAGGAGTCCTTGGCAAGGAGCCTGAAGGATGTTCACCCAGAGGGCCTGGAAGATGAAGCACTGCTTGTGCTCCAGGCCACAGAGGTGCCCTAGGGGCACAGATGCTGCAGGGCGGCAACGCCACCGCTGAATTAGTGGGAGCTGCAAGTTGGGTGAAATGGTGACTCGGTGGTTGTGGAACAATTGCAAGTCCGTGCATTTTCCTGTGGCACCCCTAAGTCTGGCAGGAGGTGAGGCGCTCCACCAGGCTGACTGCCATAACCACCAAGGTGCGGCGTGGACACCGCTGGGCTTGCTAAAGCTGCGTGCCAGGCAGGGGATAGAAGATGACTGGGGAGTATTACCCTAGAAGCAGCGGCTCCCTTTGCAGCGCTGACCCAGAGCCTCAAATAAGCGGTGCTGGGGTGGCGGGAGCCGCCGTCCCGGGCACGTCTTGGCGCCAGGAGTCCCAGGCCGGGCCCGCTTGTGGCCGGCAGCACCTGGGCACCGCGGGGCTCTGCGCACCTGTTTTGACTTTGAGGGGCAGGATGGCGTTCAGCTGGTCTAGCCAGGGCCTCTTTCCTGCGCCCTCTTGTGGAAGCACAGTGGCTCTCCTGCACACCCAAGCAGCAGGGATTCACGGGGACCCTCCTCAGGCGCCTCTGCAGAAGCAAAGACCTGAGAAGGGCCGTTTCCCTCTTTTCTCTTCTCCTTTTCTGCCTCCTTCCCCACCTCACTTCCTCTGTATCCTACTCTTCTCCCGTCGTCCTATGGACTTTGGGATTGAAAAGCCCTTAGAAGAGGAATTCCTGAAGAGGACTGGATGCGTGGCTGCAGTATTGTTGACTCTAGTCTCATGGGTTTTGTCTAGAGTTGCCTGGTTGTCTGAAGGAAATAACAAAATTTTAGTAGATAATGTGTGGTTTTACAAACAGTAAACACACACACGTGAACGTTCCCTCATCGTACCATTATTCTCTATAATCGAGTGTGCATCTTCCTGGATATATCTTTATGTATATTCAGGTATTCTGGGGCACCCTGTTAATCCAGGATGGTGGTATTCACAGCCCTGGGGTTGCGTTCAAAAGCATAACCATTTCCTGTACTTTTGCAATTGACTTTGTGGGGAGTGTGTGTGTGTGTGTGTGTGTGTGTGAGACACCTGCAAAAATAATTAAAAAATAATGATTTACTTAAATTGGGTCACAAGATGCATATACTCGACACAGATTTCCACACCTAGTGACACATCAGGACACTGGCTGTGCTGTGAAATAACGATTCCCCTTTCATGGCCATTCTGTTTGTTTTATTCGTTTGGGTCAGCAAACAGTTCTTCCCTGAGCTCTCCTGAACATGGGTCAGCATTTCTGTGGAGAGACGCCTAAAAATGGAAACGTTAGAGTAGGCAGATAGCTGGACAGGAGCAGGGAGGGGAAAGGGGGGCTCCAGCATCTTTTACACTTCGCTGGTGTTTACATTAGGCTAGATGCTTGCTGACATTCTAAACGTGCTGTGTGAACTGTTCATATGGAATGTGGGGAGTAACACTATAGACAATAGACCGGTCAAAACTGGCTGGTTCCAATGTGCAGGAGAAGTGGACCCTGACTTCACCTACAAATACATTACACTAAATATCACACCCCTCAGTACCAAAGAAGGCCATCTAAGGACAAAAAGAGGGCATCACCCTACTTCCTGGAAATCCTCTCACTATTCTGAAAAAACTCCACATATCCCGATTAATATTCCACCCCTGCTTAAACTCCAGCCGTAAGACCGCCCAACACAAACCCCACTGTGCTGCCCACCTCTGGGGCAGCCTGCACTCCCTCCTTGAGGGTGTGCCTGCTTTATTCAGCTACTCTTTGCTGTACCCGTTCAATCACTTGTGAATTATTTCTCAAAGTCAAGAGCCCTCTCCAGTGTTGAGGTCTCACCTAGCTGGCAGGGAGATGGGCTGGGATTGGATTTCCAGAGAAGAGAGCCATTACATCAGAGATAACTGCAAATTGTCCTTTCACTGTGCGTCTCCAGGACGGGGGAAAGCAGATCCATTTGCCTACATTGTGACCAGTGACAGATAAGATCAAACTTCTAACATGTTGGCCAATCTTACAGGTAGGAAATGGGTTCTTAATGTTATAATTCGCATTTCCTAATCATTGGGAAGACAGGTACCTCTCTCTATGGATAATGATTTTTATGTTCTTAGCAGCCACCATCCAAGACGGCACCAAAGGTTCCCGTCTCCCGCTGCTCACACCCTGGGCGGCCCCTCCCATCCTGTGCCAAGACTAGTCTGTGTGATCAACCGCATATGACAGAAGGGAGGGTACATTGCTCCCAGGATTCGGTTACAAAAGGCTGTGGCTCTCCTCTTGTAGCTCTGTTACTCACTGCACTTTCCCCCTCAGTCTCTCTCATCATTTGACTTTGGGGAAGCCAACTTCTATAATGGGAGCATTCATATGGGGGTGCCTTGTGGCCAGGATCTGAAGCCCCCTCCACCAGTGTGGAAGCAGATCCTCTAGCCCCAGGCAAGCCTCGGATGATTGCGGCTCCTGCGCAAGGCTCAAGTGGAACCTCCTGAGACCACCAGCTGCTGAGAACCATGCACTGGGCCACCCCACATCCGGGACCCACAGATGCTGAGATAACAAACGCTGGTTGAGTCACTTGTTACACATATGGAGACAGATGACTACTATAATGCCTGATTTGCTTGTTGATTTTTAGGAGCTCTTTACATACTCTGCGTATTAATCATGTACCATATAAAATGAGAGTACTTTCACAAATACATCCTTCATCGTTGGTGTTTTTAACTTGATAGCATCTTTTGTCAAATACAAGGTTTAGAATCTAGGAAACAAGCTGGTATTTGAACATGTGATGCAAGACAAACATTTTAAATTGAGGCAGGGAAAGAACACTATAAACTTGAAGATTTTTTGATGTGCTGGGGAGTATGGGGACTGAGAGCTTTGAGACAACTCCACACTAAGGCCTGGGGCTCTGAGGAGGGCAGATCAGGGGAAGGCTGAGAACAAAGGATTCGGCTGCAGAACCGTGGACCAGCAGCTCCACCACCACCTCCCACAGTGTGATCATGTGCACGTTATTTACCTCCTTGGTTGTGCAGTTTCCTCATGTGCCAAATGACAGTAAATATAATTCTCACCAGGTGGGGTATTATAGACATGAAACATTTAGCAGATGTAATGCAATAACAGACACTGATGCATGGTGTCATCCATGGTGTCTCTGTGATCATACAGGTCCCATAGTGTCACTCAGAGTGCAATCTGCAATGCAGAGCCGTTGCTCACACATAACAGGCACCAATCACGCATGCTGTGATCATCATCTAAACTCCACTCTCCTTGGGGGTAGGATGAGGATATGTGTGATAGCAGGGCTTACCAGACAGGACAACGTGAGGGCTTATGATAAAAAGAAATAGATATTTGGATTTGGTCCAGGTTTCTTCACACAGAACTTCTAAAGCCCTTGGCATTTACTAACTGGTACTGGTGAGAAGAGCATCTTTGGTTTTTCACAGCAAGCCCCTTTCAACCACAACTGAATTTATGCTAATGAAGTGACTCAAGGCCAGACCTCTGGATAGCTTCAGGATGGGACTGTTTGCCAGAGGAACCAATCTTAGATAGAGGGTTGCAACTTTCAGCCCCACCCCAGACCTCCTGGGAGGAGAGAAGGGTGGAGACTGAGTTCAATCACCAAGGGCCAATGATTTGATCTTTGATCATGATGGATCCTCCATAAAAACCTTTAAGTGGTGAAGTTTGGAGGAATTACAGGTTTGTGAACATGTGGAAGTGCTAGAGGGTGACATGCCCAAATAGGTGTGGACGGTCTATGCTCCTTCACCCAATACCTTGTCCTGTGTTTCTCTTCCATTTGGCTGTACTGAGTTATATCCTTTATAATAGACTAGTAGAATGCTTTCCTGGGTTCTGAGAGTCATTCTAGAAAATGTTTGAAACTAAGATGAGGAAAGGGCATGAAAACTCTTGAATCTGTATGGGTCAGTCAGAAGTACTGGTGACAACCTGGACTTGAGATTGGTGTTGGGGAGGAGCAGTCTTGTGAGACTTAACCCTTAACTTGTGGGATTTGACTGTGACTCCAGGTAGATGGAGTCAGAACTGAGTTGTAGGACACCTGGTTGGTGTCCAGAGAATCAGAGAATTGGTTGTTGGGTGGAAAGTCCCACATATTTGGTGTCAAGAGTGTGAGTAAAAACAATTTAGGGGGTGAAATAGAGTGATGTTAGCAAAGTGTTTTGCATAGACCTGGCACACAGTTTTCCCTGATAATTACCTTAAAAAATACTGAGAAAAAGAAATCAAATCCTTTTTAACTAGTATATATAATCCAACAGACATTGTAAGTACTATTTGCAAAGCTTGTTGCTGACTCCTGGGAGAGACAGGAGAGGAAGCAACTGTATTTCTCCTCAGTTTCTTCCCTCGCCTCCTCAATTCCTCTGGGTTACTCCAAATGTGGGCATCCAAGGGTCAGCCTACCTGAGTCATACCAGCAAGAGTGCATTTGTGATAGAGGTGAATGGTGGAGGGGGTCGAGGGGGTGATTATATGACCAGGGTTCTCCCTGGCACCCTGGAGACCAGCCCGTGCAGGCAAGTTTTGCCTCCATGAGCTTGCAGTGCTGTAACAAAGCACAGACGGGGCAGCCTTGACAACGAAAATTCTCTCTTGCAGCTCTGGAGGCTGCAAGCCTGAGATCAGGGACCAGCAAAGTAGGTTTCATCCTGAGGACTGTTCTCTGGATTTGTAGGTAGCCACCATCTTGCACTGTGCTCACATGACCTCTTCTCTGTACTCTTGGGAGAGAGCAAGATCTCTGTCTCTTTTCTCTTCTTAGAGGATACTAATGCCAAATAAGTGTCCCACCCTGATGACCCCATCTTATACTAGTTATGTTCCCAAAGGCCCTACCTTGTAACACCATCACTCTGAAGGCTGCGCTTCCACATATTGATCTGGGGGGACACAACCATTTGGTCTATATTGTGCTTGTGCCAGAGCCCCTCTGGTTCTTGGCAGAATTCCTTGAGATCCCTCCCAATATGAGACCACAGTGAGCCTATGAGGAACTGCTATAAGGCCAGCTCCCACATACCTCCCTGTCTCCCTGGGGACGTGATCACTGGCAGCTTCTCAGGGCTTTCTGGCTTCTGATGAGGGGTGGGGCTTTCTGCAGGGCTATTGTCATTCTGGTTAAATACCTATAATCCTATTTAAGCAAGTGCCAAAGAAACTTTCTTCTGACAACTTGACAAAATCAAATTCAAAAAGGTACTTTTACCCCTAGTTAACTCTGATATTTTCCAGAGGGCCCCTGGAACATGTCAGAGGAATTTTTTCTCATTAGAGAAAGTATTTGGCTAATTTAGCTTATTTATCTGATATATAATTATCTGGAAAACACTGCCAAAGAGAATGATGCTAAACTTTGTTGCTGGATGTTTTGTGTTGCAAAAATATCCACATTTCCTTATGTCAACTGTCTTATGGTGAGCTCTCCTCAGATCTTTAGCCACTCTCATTTACAAGCCTTTTGTCATTTATAGTAACTGTTTGATTACTCCTGAACTAGTAAAGAACTAGATTTCAGCAGAACAGGTATTTACATAAGATTAAGTAAACTAAGGAAAATGATTTTGTGGCTTTTTGTTTCAAGTGTTACTGATAAAGTGTTTTAAGCTTTTTCTCTTAAGCTGACAACAGTTTAGTAAATCACAATACCTTTGTAAGCAGAACTGAAACATTATCTTTCTCTCTACCTGATCCCTCCAGAATTTAACAACTCTCAGTGACTACTTTTATATTTCATAGCAGTGTATTTATTTGCATAAGTTCAATAAGAATCTGCTTTCCTTGTAAGAAGACCGATTAAAACCACTGGTTATATTACCAAAGCTTTGACTGGAATGTTATTCCTGAAAGACACGTGCATAAACTCAGATATGAACAGCTTTAAGGAACTGAGGTCGACTTTACAAAGTGAACAAAGCCCCTTGGAAGAACTGGCCTGGTACCTTGCTTACAGGATTCCCAGCAGCCTTACCAGGTGAGTAAAGAAGGTCACTTCCTGGCAGGTGCAAAAACCTCAGAATGTCTTGGGGACCTCAAGAAGAGAGGAATTCACCCAAATCTACAGGTAGTGCAGGCAAAACCTGATGGCAAGTCTGGCTTGGCTTTCTTGCCTTGAGAAGTCTTTAAAAGTCCAATCTGAAGTTCCTTATAAAAAGTTCCAGGAAAGCACATTTAAAAGAGCCTATGTAACCAATTGCTCTTCTTGCTGCACTTATGCAAATAATCAAGCCAAGTGTTAATTATTTTCTTAATCTAGTTACTTCTAATAAAAATGAGAGTGATTTTAGAGAAAAGTATTGTTTCAATAATGCAACCTTATCTATACTGAGTCCTAATACTAGTCATTGGGACATAAACTAGATCCAGAATTCTAGTTTCCCAAGATATCTGGCTATGATTTTCAATTAGAGTTTTACTCTTTCTAATCCTCATATTCAGCCATGCATTCGTCAATCTCCTTGTCAAGTCTGTTCTTCCAAAATAGAAAATCCAACTCCAGGTGTTACTACTTAACCTAATAACACGATTTATTCTGTCTCGCCTAGAAGCCACGAAACTGCAAATAGTGATTGCAATAAAACCCAGGATGGAAACTCCCATCTTCCGAAGCCCTCCTGACCAACCATTGATAGAGACCTAGCTGCACCCCTTACTGCGCCCCCTGTCAGCATGAAGCAGCCAGAGCGGTCATCGCCCCCTTTCCCTAGCAGCAGCTAGGGTTCCATCTGTAGAAGGGAGAATGAGAGAGAGAATGTGAGTGTAGTTGGAGTAGGAGGAGGGCCTCCAGAAAGGGCGGGGCGGAATGTTTGCAGTCAGAGCAATGTAACTGCATGCAAAAAACTCCCTACTGAAACTCTGTGTTAAACATTAAGTTCTAGAGTCTTTCTTCAGTGAAATGAGTTGAAGCTCAGAAGGCCACGGGCAGCTTAGCCTGGAACGTTTGAGTGTTCCGCAGATAGGGGAGGGTGTCTCAGCATGGCCCGTGACTTCACTGTGGGCAGCCCTAGCAGGCAGACAGTGGCCAGGCCCACCTTGGGGGCAGGGCAGGTGGTACGGGTCCACACCCTAAGCCTTCTCTTCACATTATCAAGGTATCTGTGGCATGGGATACATCCTTCCTGCTCTAATAGATTATCCTGGAAATAGTCATGAAAAACTTCTCCAAACTCTGCCGTCTGATCGTGACAACAACTTGAAGCTTTTAGATCCCGCCTCTATTGCAGTTGCAGCAGCATTCATCCTGCTAGTTCCTAGACTTGTCATTAAAATGCAAAAAGAAATATCTAAGCTGGTCTGTGTGTACAGTGAGACAATGAATTTAACTGCTTCTGTATTATCTGAACTCAATCAAAAGCTAGGAATTGTAGTGCTTCAGAATTGTGCTACCATAAATTATCTGCTGTTAAAGGAACATATGAGATGTGAACGGTTTCCAGGAATGTGTAGTTTTAATTTGTCTGATTTTTCTGCTTTTGCTATGTATTTGTATTCCTATTCTCCTAGTGTGTGTACAGAGTGCAGTTGCTAATCTTTTAAAGCCAATACATACTTGTGCTACTCTTCAAGAATTAACTTCAAGAAATAAGTGACTCCTTTTAAGCAACTTTTTGAAATCATATGCTGATTCCCCACCTGCATTTGCTGCATGTATATTATGATTTTATCCAGAATTATAGCTGTTAGCTGTCTTCTCTTTTATATCTTATCTCCCTGTTTAGTCCCAAGAGATGGCTGGTTAGCCAAAGATGGGTAGGATTCCTAACAGGAGAACAACCTAAGACAGGCACAGTCGCAAGGGACCTCAGGTGAGCGACGTGGGGGCCAACTGAGGTGAGGCATAGAACCTCACCCCCCCAGATGAGAGCGACATTCCCTGTGACAGGCTGTGTCACAGGTCGAGCCCAGCTAATTATTATTCTGGTACCTTTCTACAAATATATTTGTATACATCTCTGTCATTTAAAAACTTTGGGCCCATGATTGGACCCAATGTACAAGAGAAGGGGGGAAATGTGAGAGCAAGAGAAACTCCATTTTAAAAAGGCCATCTTAAAAAAAAAAAAAGCGTCAACCCCAACCTAGTTCTAAGAAAACTGTGTTCCAGTTACTGGAAAAACCCATCCATTGTTCCAGCGACCTGCACCCTAGATAGTTCCCCTAGCAACGACCGACCACCTGACCATAAAGGGCAAAGGTAACCTACCTTTACCATAAAAGGTACCTACATCCCTTTACCTACATACCTTATATGCTACATCAGCCAGCAATTTGGCACCAGCTGGACTCAACTAATAAAGAATATACAAGCCACCTTTACTTTAAATCATCCAGTCAGCAGAGGCCAGGTGCAAGTTCCTTTTTCTCTGCACCTTGTAATGCATAAAAGCCTTGTCTGCCCTAAGCTAGGGGGCTCACATTCCTGACCCGCTGCATCGGTGAAGGTTGTGGGTCTGAGCTGGAGCTTGAAATAAATGACCCTTTTGTGTTTGCATGGGAATCGGCTCCTTGGTGGTCTCTCGGGGACTCGCGACTTGGGCACAACACTTTCTTTTTAGAGCTATCTAGCTCTTCTCGTAATTCCCATATTGCTTAGTGGGGGAAGACCAGCAGGTCTGTGACACCGAGTCCTGCCAGCCAAGGGTGTGGCTCACGGCGTTCGGTGCTCCTCCATACCACCAAAAATGTCTCTTTGCAGAGTCCTTGCACAGTTGCCATTAAGTAAAATTTACCCATTTGTTATTTGTTACTTTTGTTTGCTGTTATATTTTCCTTCCTTCTTACCTTTACTTTGTTTTTATACATGAAATATGTTGATTTCTGCAGTTTTGTGTTAGCTGCAATTTTTAATTCTTCTAGGCTTTGTCTGAATTAATTCTTTGGTAAGGAGATTAGATTTCCTAAGTAAACAGTCACATGATGTGGAAAGAATGACAAAATAACATTTTCAAGAGGGAGTTGATGCCCTGATTTTCATGTTTATACCTCCTACTCTCTCCCATCTGCTTGTGTAAGTGCCCCTGGGTGGGGTTAAGTAGCAACCATGGTGGACTTGCCCAGCCCTATCTTTAATCAGGACGGCACTGGTGTTTTCTCAGCCAGCATGGTAACTTTGGATGCTCTGACAGTTTGCTAGGGGGGCCCCAGAGGTGCCGCAAACTAGGCGGTTGAAGAGCGACAGAAACTCATTGTCCCACCGCTGTGGAGCCACACTCTCCGGAACCTGTAAGAGAACGTCCTTCCCTGTCTCTTGTGGATCCTGGCGTTTGCCAGCAACCTGAGTGTTCCCTGCGCTGGACCTGCATCAGTCCCGACTCTGCCTCTGTTGTCACATGGTCTCTGTGTGTGTCTGGGTCCTCCCTGGTCATGTTGCATTGAGGGTCTGTGAAAGCACGACTTCCTTTTAACGAGTCGCATCTCCATGTGGGTAAAATTGTAATATTTCCAGAATATCTGGCTTGCTTTAGCACATCTGCATATTAATAGGCGTTCAGAGGTGGAAAGAAGTATGGCTTTAGGGCATCTGCATCATTCCTCAGAGGTGGAGAGAAGGTCATCTCCATATCAATAGGTAATTACCTGGGCAAGGAGGGCTTATCTGTAACCCCAGAGGAGAGAGGAGGGCCAGTTTTGCTTTTGCTGGAGCAGGAGAGAGAGAAACGAACCCAGACTTCAGTTTGCAAGCAATAAGCGGATTTTAAACTTTATTTCTCCCTTTGACTGATTTCGGTTTTTAGAGGTATTTTGCCCCGGGATTTCCTCTCCCCGGACTAACACTCCAGCTACCGTATTTCTGAATCAGGTCACATTCTGAGGTGTGGGAGCTGGACTCCAATCATCCATTCAGTTCATAACAGGGGATGACTATATGTTCATCACCATGTTGCACCAGGGACTATGAGACTTATTTTGAAGAGTATTTAAAAAACTGTAATAAACAATGTTTAAAAAATCAATAAGGATGTTGAATTTTATTAAGTACATCATTAGCCTTTATGGAGATGAGCATGTTATTGTTTTCCCTCTTTCTGTCCTTAGTGATTGCTATAATGAAGGATGTTTACTAATTTCTTCCTCCCCAGTGTTATTGACATACAGTAAGGTGTCCTCCATAATGACTTGACTTACATATACTGTGAAATGATTGCCACACACATCCATCATCTGAAATAAATACAAAAAAAGAAAAAAATGTTTTCCTTGTGTTGAGAAGTTTTAGGATTTACTCTCTTAATAACTTTCAAATATATCATACAGCAGTATTAACTGTAGCCACCAGGTCGTACATTACATCCCCAGTACATATCCTGTAACTGGAAGTTTGTACCTGTGACCACCCAATTCCCTCCCTCACCCACCTCCTGCTTCTGGTAACCACAGATCTCATCTCTTTTTCTGTGGTTTTTTTTTAAATTCCACATATAAATGAGATCATTCAGTATTCATCTTTCTCTAACTTACTTCACTTAGCATAAGGCCCTCAAGGTCCATCTGTACTATTGCAAATGTCAGGATTTCCATTTTTATGGGTGAATAGTATTTGTGTGCACTGCATCTTTATTCACTCACCCAGGGATGGACACATAGGTTGTCTGCATGTCTTGGCTACTGTAAATAATGCTGTAGTGAGCTTAGGGATGGAGATTTTGCTTTGACATAGAGATTTCATTTTCTTTGGATATATTCCCAGAAGTGGGAATTGCTGGATCATATGGTGGTTCTATTTTTAGTTTTTGAGGACCGTCCAGAGTATTTTCCATAGAGCTGCACCAGTCACATCCCTACCAACAGCAACACACTTAACTTATCCCTTAATTCTGGAGCATCATCCAGCCCTAGAGTTAGCTGAGCACCGCCCCCACCTCCTTGGTTCTCGGGGTGCTCCTGTGTCTGGGTGTGTGTGTGTGCTCAGTAGATTTGCATCTGTTTGGAGATCTCTGGATTAAACCTGGAGAAAAGGGAAATTGGGGGGCATGGAACAGGACGTTGGTGGGGGAATGCGGAACCACGTCACGCTGGGCAGAGCTGAGAGACAGACACAGACGAAGAGGCAGGGAGGCACCTAGCTGCGCAGAGGCCTCTTCACCTGCAGTGCCCAGGCCTGGGGCTCCGCTGGCGCGATAACCTTGTCTACCTCCCAGTAATGGGACGAGGACAAAAGCCCAAGCCCCGGCCGTCCCCAAACCACCAACTTCTTTAACGTAAAGGAAGCTGCAGGACAGTTCCCAGCGCAGCGCGACAGCGGAGCGTCCAGATTTCGGGGCCCTGCCAGCCATGCCCCTCCGGGGGCCAAGCCATCGCTCTCTCGCACCGCCCGCGGCACCTCCTGAGCCCCCTGCAGGTCCGATCAGCTCTGAAGAGGACAAGCACCGCCTTTTCCAGAATGTCCCCAGCAGCTTCGCCCTGCGGCCCCGGCAGCTGGGGAAGACGGGTGCCCGCGGTGCCCTGCAGGGGGCGCCCGCTCAGCCGCCCGGGTGCCCGGCGCGGGGGGCGCAGGCGGTTCTCAGCCTGGTGCGGAAAGCGGCTCGCAGGCATCACCTCGTGCCCCCGAGCGAAGAGAGGAAGGGGTCTCCCCGTCGGTCACTCCCAGCTGATGAGAAACCCCAGACCCTCCAACTCCTGCTCTTTTCCAGGGAAGTTTTTTTCAAAACAGCCCTCAATTTCCTCTTAAAACCTAATGAAAGCCGACCTTCCCTTTCTCCCTTAAGACTCGCCTGGGGTTTACCATAGGCGGCTTGTCCGGATTGCAGTCCCTCTGCTAGACCCAAATAAACGCATTTTGCTAGTAAAACATTTCACTTTTACGGTTAGCAATAGTCTCCAGATTTTTCTGGAAAGCTCTAGCAGAAACTTTGGCTCTTTTTATGGGTAAGAGATAATATAATGCAGAATAATGCCGTAGGTTGTAAGGGCAGTCAGTGGAGTTGCAGGCCGTGTGGACTCCTCCAGACGTGCCTGGGAAGCCCTTGAGAATCCAGCAGTCTTGCAGGGCATCTTGCAAGGTCAAAAATTATTTTCCCAATAATACTGAGACATTTTTATTCACTCTTGCCAGGGTACAGGGGAATTTTCAACAGGCTATGGGCTATTGTGATATTGCAAACGACTAAATGCAGAGGCAGATGTAGGAACCCAGCTTTTTTCTGCTAAATCAGATGTGAATCAGACGTGCGAAGTGTGAAACAGGGTTCCTCCTCTCACCAGACATTTGCTTTGGGAAATGACATTTTTATGAAAAAGGGGCTACTTCGGTCCCCATTTTTAAATGGATCAGTAATTATTTGATATTTTTTCCTCAGCTTTAATTTCTGCACAGTAAATACTGATAGGTAATGGTCCTCACACAAAAGCCTCTGCGGTTCTCATTTCTGACAGTAAATCTTTGAGAACTGCTGCTCTAGACTTGAGAGTGTTTTAAACCCCAAGAAAGTTGACCTTTCTGGGTCTCAGTGTATTTTATTCTATTTTATTTATTTTATTAAGGTATTATTGATACACACTCTTATGAAGGTTTCACATGAAAAAACAATGAGGTTACTACATTTACCCATATCATCAAGTCCCCACCCACACCCCAATGCAGTCACTGTCCTTGGGTGTAGTAAGATGCCACCGATTCACTATTTGCCTTCTCTGTGCTACACTGCTTTCCCCGTGACCCCACACACCATGTGTACTAAACGTAATACCCCTCAATCCCCTTCTCCCTCCCTCCCCACCTGCCCTCCCACACCCCTCCCCTTTGGTAACCACTAGTTCCTTCTTGAAGTTTCTGAGTCTGCTGCTATTTTGTTCCTTCAGTTTTGCTTCATTATACTCCACAAATGAGGGAAATCATTTGGCACTTGTCTTTCTCTGCCTGGCTTATTTCTCAGTGTATTTATATTGGATTGGGTGATTTTGATATATTGATATATTAGACTGTATGGTTTCTAATATCTCTTCATTTCTACAACTTGTATCACATGGAACTTCTGCGAAAAAGAAGTTATTTGGTCACAAAAGCAGTCAATATGCAGTCAAAAGTAGCCTAATGATGGAAGATGGCTTAACCTGGCAGACAGTCTACAAGAGCCTTTCTTGCAAATGGGCTTTGATGAGTGGTAAGGAGAAGGGCACTCGGTCCCCCTGAGTGAGGGTGGGTGTGGGGATGCACCCCACTGAGGCAAATGCTCCATGTGGGGCTCCGGGCTTCAGAGACATGAGATTCCTGCTTCCCCAGTTTGCCCAGGATTTGGCAGCTTTTCTGTTAATGGCCAGGTTATTAATTTTTTTTGTTATTGAGGTACATACACTAAAATGCACAAATTTTAGAGTGTACAGCTCAATGAGTTTTGACATGTGTACACACAAATGTAACCATCACCCTGAAGATAACAAGCATTCTCACTAATTTCCCCCACCCTGACCTATTTTGCCTACTCCACCACAGCCTCCCCTGCGCTAACCATCAGTCTCTTCTCTGTTTACGAGTATATTTCTGTTTTGTTCGTTCCCTTGTTTGTTTTTTAGATTTATAAGCAAGATCATAAGGCATTTGTCTTTCTCTTATTTCAGCACACAGCCAGATCAAAACATTGCTGGAGGGGTAGGCATCTGCTGGGGGTGGGTACTTATCTGAATGAAGGGTGTCGTGTCATAGGGTCCCTGAGCTCGGGGAAAAGAAAAACCCAAGAAAGCATCTGGGGAAGCCACATCCCAGAGCTGAGCAGGGTCTATGGAGCCTTCTGTCTGCCCAGAAGAAATGCTAGGAAGACTTGCTTCTGAGAAGTGCCTGCCTTAACGCTTGGGTCATCTGACACGCACCTGACTTGTGGACTGTAGGACCAACATTGTACATCCGTTTTACCTCTGAATAGTTTCACAGAATTACTTGTGCTTCAGCAATGATCAAGGAAATTCCCTGTAATGCCAATTTTTGTGTGTATTAATCTGTGCCTTAAGAATGTAGCTCTTGACACCATGACTTACATCCTTTGTTAGAAAGCATAGTTAACTTTGTAAGAAAGCTGTCCTTTCTGGGGCACTCTTCTTTGGAAGGACTGTGTTTCCAGGCAGCTGTCCTAAACCTGGGCTCAAATAAAACTCTAACAACTCTTCTCTGGAGTTTTACTCTAGGTTTTTCTTTTTATCAATAGGCCCAACTGAAATGAGGGGCCAATGAAAGAGGGGCTGCCCCTGGGACCTCCAGGAGCAGGGTGGCTGGGTGTGCAGGAGTGTGGAGAGGGGCCCCTTCCCTTCCCCCCCACAGAGCAAAGATCTCCAGGAAAGGGAACTGAGCCTGCAGACTTGTACGATTCATATTTCAGGACTGACTGCTTTGCCACCAAATCACTTCTTTCTTGAGCAAATTCAAAATGATAATTGTATACAAGATTCACTCCCACCTATGTCCTTGTCTGCCCATTTCTCCTCACTGCCTACAAGTAGCTTTATTAATGTTCACCCAGAAAAGCAGCATCTGCCCCAGTATCTCGTTCTTTGCTCTCTCCCGGCAGTTTCAACACCCCTTACACCCTCCGCCAGTGACTTTCTCCTTTCCCTGACCCCGCGTTTGCGCTCTTTTCTGGTCCTTACTCTTTCCCTCTCCATCTGGGGATGAGGGTTGGGGGCTGATGGCTGCTAACACCATTACCAGCAGGGGGCACAGGAGCAAGGCTGGGCCTCCACCCGCAGGTGAGCAACTAGGTCTGCCACGTGGATGCAGACCTGGAGGCCAGGCAGGGGCTGCTGCGTCCTGGGGGACAGAGATGAGACACCCCCGTCCCACCCCCCACCCAGACCACGCTGCATCTGGAGCCAGCCTCTGGAAAGGGGAAGTGCCCAGAATGTGGGCAGAAAAAGTATTGTGACAGCATTTCCAGGCCGCTCCCATTTTTTTCTTTCTGTTTATTTTTTTGGTTGAGAATACCAGTGCACTGAGAAAAGGGAAGAAGAAATGACAAAGCAGGGTTATGAAACTGTGGTGTGTTTTAAATGTTTACCTTGAATAAATGTCCATTTACAGAAAACTCAACGCCCAGGGTTTATTTCCATGTGCACAAAAAAAGACAGTGCTGGGAATACCCGAGCTGATGCAAAACTTTGAAGTTTGTTTGTTTGCCTGCTTTTCAGCAGAGGGATCTCATTCTGGGACTCCAGATAAGCCAGGGTACATGATAGTATTAGGAATTGAGCAACAGTTGTTAAAGAAAAATTTGTTGATATTTGTTCAACCAGGAAAGGCAATTTTATACAGGACAATTGTAATGGAGCGCAGTAGGGGAGAGAGATCTGTTCAACCCCAAATACAGGATGGTGGTCAGCTGGGGATTAAGCCAGGGAGGAGTGAGGCGTCAGTGCGTGGGAAATTCCTGAGAGGAGACATCAAGGGGTAGAAATTCTTGCTGACCTGACCTAACAGGTTTCTGGCCTGCCAAGGGCTTAGACATAAGGATGGGGGCTGATCAGATATCAAGGGTGGGGGGAAGACTCATCAGGATTCTTGTTGAAATTGGCTTTGCAGGCAGAAGACAGCATGGGGGCCAAAGTGAAGGTCCAGCAGAGAAGATGGCTCTGTGGGGCCTGAGGAAATCTGCATCAGAGATGGTCTTTGTCACGGCTCACCATGACCTGCAGGCTGGATTCTCTTTTCAAACATCCTATCAGACTTGGGAATAGCTTGCAATAATACTGTATTTCCAACAAAATTGTTATAGAAATATGAAAAACAATATTAGTCGTGCTGCACTGCAGAGTGGCCTGGAAGTGAACCCACGCTCACTGTTTGCAATAGAAAGAAGGAAGTTTTGAGCAAGAGAGGGAGCTGGAGACTCAAGCTGCCCGTTAGCCCTGCCACAGGGGCCCCGGCAGGAGCGCTCCTCACAATGAGCTTTTGTACATATAAAATGTGATATACAGCACTCTCTATATTTTCACGTTGAACATTTTAAATTTTTGTCTATTTTTGTAGCGCTACTGAGATATAATTGACACAAAACACTGTGTAAGTTTAAAGTGTAGCGCTTGGTGATTTGATACATGTATGTATTGCAAAATGATTAGTGCCATAGTGATCCCTAACAACTCCACGTCACATAATCACCATTTCTTATTTTGTGGTGGGAATATGTAAGATCTACTCTCTTAGCAACATTCAAGTGTGTAATATGGTATTGCTAGGTATGATCCCTGTGCGTGGTTGCTGGACATGTAAATTGCTTCAGCTACTACGGAAAATCATATGAAGTTTTCTCAAAAAATTAGAAACAGAAATACTGTATCATCTAGCTATCCCACTTCTGGGAATATATCCAAAGGAGATGGAAGCAGGAGATTGAACAGATATCTGCACCCCCACGCACACTGCAGCGGCATTCACACTAGCCCAGCTGTGGAGAAAACCTAAGTGTCCCCTCACAGAGTGAGCGAGCTCTGGTCTGGCCTGAGGCTTCCTACCTCCTGCATCACAGAGGGAAGGTGCTTGCGCGCTGTTCTGGGAATAGGCAGGCAGCTTCCTTTCCCCTGTCCCTTCGATGATTATTCCCTGTGCATCCTTCTCCAGTCCTGAGACCTCTGTCTACCTCTCTCCAAGGCTGACCCCCGGCAGTGTGATGATGGGGGTCTGGGCGGGGCTCCTCCTGCCACAGGCTCCTTCCTGAGCTACTCTATCCCTCCACCCAATTCTTCTCCCAAACACAAAACTCTGTCCCCTCTTTACCAACATCTGTCCTCAGAGGTGGACCCGCTTATAAATTTTGTGAATTGAAGCCTCTGCAGTTTTTACATGCGATGAGAGGATTCATCTCCTGGAAAGACAATTCTGGCCACGCACAAGGAGCTTGGGGAAGTGTATTTTAAGGTAGAGGTCCCTCCCTAATGAATGCCCCAGCTGTGGCCCAGAAGTCAGTTCACCTAACACAATGTGCCAATGCTCAGTCACATTTGCTCCAAAATTGTACAACTTAGCTAATTTCACATCTTTTAGGATAGAATTGCTAGAGGAGTCAGCAAGACGATGGACATTCTGATCAAGAGATGATAGTGGAAGACTTCCTGGAGACAGAAGGAGTCAGCAGTCAAGCAACGTATCCCCAGAGCAGATGAGCCCGTAGGAAACCTCTCTTCTTTCCAACTCGTGTATTGCCCTTTTCCTCATAAAACCGCTTGCTTCTTCCACCCTACAAGCAGGAACACTATTTGGATATCTATCTGAATCCGTGCTCCCCAAATTGCAATTTTTTCATCCCAAATAAATGCTTGTTTGCCTCTCATTGTGGCTTTTTTGACACTAGTAAGATAAGTACTTTTCACTGCTTAATGCACATGAACTGCTTATGGCTCACCACATCTCCCAGTCGGCTGTTTAATGAATATTTACCAGTATTCCCATTTTGCCTACTCACATGCACCATGTCACTAAAAATTATGCCTTTGTTTGTACACACACGATCAAATAATTAAAATGCTCTAATGGCTGTAACTTTCTAGGTGTCAGATGGCAATTTGTTTTCACACAAGTTAAAATTCCTAAAAACATTAATCTTGGGTACATACAAACATGCTCACAAGTTTTTTTCATGAATGTAAAAGTAAGTCAATAGTTCTTTCTCATTCATTTTCAAAACTGAGCATTTTTTTAGTTACCAAAATTGACTTAATATAGGCCCCTGAACCAGTGTGGCTGAAAGTGTCATTCTATGAGATAAGGGGTCTTATCAACATGTAAATCAACATACTACCTTCTTCTTTGAGGCAGTCTTATAATGTGCTGAGTTTAGGTAGTTAGTAGAGATGCTGGCACATTTCATATCTTGTCACAGAGTGGGGACAGAACAGTTCCCAGGCTGACACCTGTGGGTGTACCACCCAGGTATCAGACTGTTCCCAGTTTTGAAATATCACAAACAATATTTCAACAAATGTCTTTGTATATTTGCATATTTCTTTTATATACATACATCACAAATATATCTGTAGGATAAATTCTTAGAAATGGAAATACTGGTTCCATGGATATGTCCATTAAAAATATTCATGGCTATTCGTTAAATTGTGGGAAAAATTCACAGTAGTTTTTGCTCTCAAATGTGTAATGGTGGCTATGTCCTGTATTCTTGCCAATACTGTGTTTTCCCAAATACTTTAATCTTTATTTTCCTGAAATAGACAAAAGATGATTTCATGTTTTAATTTCTAATTGTTTAATTATTGGTACAATTAAGCATATTCAAAATATTTTATATAAGCCATTTGTATATTTGTCTCTTCTGTGAACTACATGTTTAAATTCCTTGTCTATTTTATTTTATTTTTTATAATTTATTTTGGTATCATTAATCTACAATTACATGTGCAATATTATGGTGATTAAACTACCCCCTTCATCAGGTCCCCCCCACCAACCCCATTACAGTCACTGTCCATCAGCGTAGTGAGATGCTATAGAATCACTACTTGTCTTCTCTGGGTTGTACAGCCATCCCCGTGTCCCCCCAACATTACTTGTCTATTTTATTTTATAATAGAATGTTAATCTTTATTGGATTGATCTGTAAGAACATTTTATATTTTTTAAAACTGACACTTTGTTGCTGATTTTATTTTCTAATTTTGTCATTTCTATTGCCATGAAAAAAAATGTGTTTTTACATGGTTACCAGCATTGTGTGGATTTTGGGTTTTGTGCCAGAATTTAAGTGCATTTACCAATCCAAGATCATGGAAATAATCCTCCTTTATTTACTTCCACTATTTGTATATATACTTGTATATGTACTTAAATCTGCCACCATCTCTACTAAGTACCCAAGGAGGACAACACCAAGACATGTAATAATTAAAATGACAAAGATCAACTAATGCTATGTGGCAGAAGAAACTATGACCCATAGTGTATGCAGAGGGAGATGGGATTAAGAACACATTGGGACAAAGAGATCAGAAGTAAGCCTGCTTTACCTACAGAATATCAGTAGCCAAAGGTCAGCTGATAATGCAGGAAATCAGTGGATTCCTCTGGAGAAATGGTGCATCCAGAGAAAATACCTCCTCATCCTTAACTTTGGAGTATCCCCAGTAAAATGGACAGTTCCACACCCAGCTGCACAAAGAAAATCCCTGCCCCCAGTTTATAAGCCTTACTCATGCCGATAGCCTTAATCTATTATTTTAGTGCCTCACTGTTGAATATAGCAGATAATCAAGATCTAGAGATAGGAAGGAGGATTCTCAAGATGGTGGTGTGAGTAGGGTGGCGGAAATCTCCTCCCAAAACCATATATATTTTGAAAATACAGTGAATACAACCCTTCCTAAAAGAGTGACCGCAAGATACAGTACATGAGCCAGGCTACATCTACGAGAGCCCAACATCTCACGGAAAAGGGTAAGATACAAAGCCATGACCTGGCGGGACCCGAGCACTCCCCGACCCCAGCTCACCGGCAGGAGGATAAGAATCAGAGTGGCGAGGGAGTGGAAGCACAGGACTGCTAAATAACCAGCCCTGGTGATCTGCACTGGGAGCACAGACACACCTCACGTGGTGTACTGGATATTAGAGAAAAGTAAAAGTAAAATCCGAGACAGAGACTGTGAGTGGGTCCCCACAGCTGGCTCCCCTGGGACAAAAGAAAAGCCAATGCATTAAAAAGTCTTAAAGGGACAAGGGTTTAACATGTGGACAAAATCGTCCCAGCACACTCAGCCCAACAGGCTGGGAATCTTAAAGAAATTCAGGAGCCCTAAGCCCCTGCGGTGTAACCCAGTGCCGAAGCCCCTCACGGCGATAAGCAGCCTGCTGGTCATTACCCCCGCCAGCACTGCAAGCAAACGGGATGACCCGCCATTGCTGCGGAGCAGCCTGGGAAAAGCCCCACCCACAGCAACCACACAGAGTCTCCTCCCAGCACACAGCTAACTGGGACAGACCCAGAGGCTGCCGCAAGTGCACAGTTGCCTGGCACAGGCAGAGGAAGCCGGGGCAAGGTCCGGAAGGCATGAAGGGGTGCCATTCTCTCAGGAGAACACACTCGGTGTGTCTGCAATGCCCTGCAGTGCCCTAGGCTATTCCGAGGGCCGCCCTGCCCACTGCAGCTCAGGGGATTAACCCAGAGACTGCTCCTGGTGTGCGGGTAACAGCACAGGCAGCGGAGAAGGGCAAGGCGACCAGCAAGCAGGAAGGGACTTGGTTCTCCGAGCTGACACACGTGCCACCTGCTGGCAATCACTTCTTTCACCAAGAAAAGGCGGAAGAACCTGGTCCAGTCAAAAATCATGCAAACAACCCCAAAGAGAGGGCCTGGCGAGATACATGTAACCAATCTTCCTGAAAAAGAATTTTAAAAAAAAGTCATAACCATGCTGATGGACCTGCAGAGAAATATGCAAGAGCTAAGGGATGAAGTCCAGAGGGAGATAACAGAAACGAGACAATCAATAGAAGGACTTATGAGCAGACTGAATGAGGTCAACAGACTGTTAATGGAATAGAAATCAGTAAACAGTAATACAGAGAAGCTGAGGCAGAGAGAGTTAAAAGGATCTCTAGGAATGAAAGAATATTAAAAGAACTGTGTGAACAAGCCAAACAGACAATATTTGCATTATAGGGGTACCAGAATTTAAAAAGAGAGAAAAAAGGATAGAAAGCATCTTTGAACAAATAATTGCTGTAAACTTCCCCAAGCTGGAGCAGGAAATAGTCTCTCAGACCATGAAACTGCACAGATCTCCCAACACAAGGGACCCAAGAAGGACAACAACAAAACATAAAATAATTAAAATGGCAAAGATCAAAAACAAGGACAGGCTATTAAAGGCAGCCAGAGAGAGAAAAAAGATCACCTACAAAGGAAAACCCATCAGGCTATCATCAGACTTCTCAACAGAAACCTTACAGGCCAAAAGAGAATGGCATGATATATTTAATGCAATGAAACAGAAGGGCCTTGAACCAAGAATACTGTATCCAGCATGATTGTGATTTAAATTTGAAGGAGGGATTAAACAACTCCCAGACAAGCAAAAGTTGAGGAAATTTGCCCCCTACAAACCACCTCTACAGGGTATTTTAAAGGGACTGTTCTAGATGGAAGTACTCCTAAGGCTAAAAAGACGTCACCAGAAAAAATAAAATCACAGCAAAGAAAGCAGGCCAACCAAATACTACCTAAGGCAAACAATCAAATCAACTATCCACAAAAGCAAAGGAAACACAAAAGTGTACAGAATAAAATACCTAACATATAAAGAATGGAGGAGGAAGAATAAGAAGGGAGAGAAATACGGAATCATCAGACTGTGTTTATAATAGCATAATAAGTGAGTTAAGTTAGACGGTCAGATAGTAGAGAAGCTACTCTTGAACATTTGGTAACCACGAATCCAAAGCCTGCAATGGCAATAAGAACATATCTATCGATAATTACCCTAAATGGAAATGGACTGAATGCACCAATCAAAAGACAAAGAGTAATAGAAAGGATAAAAAAGCGAGACCCATCTCATTGCTGCTTACAAGAGACTCAACTCAAACGCAGACATATACACAGAGTAAAAGTGAAGGGATGGAAAAAGATATTTCATGCAAATAATAGGGAGAAAAAGCACGTGTTGCAGTACTTGAATCAGACAAAATAGACCTCAAAAAAAAAGAAAGTAACAAGAGATAAAGAACGACATTACATAATGATAAAGGGGTCAGTCCAACAAGAGCATATAACCATTATAAATATCTATGCACCCAACACAGGAGCACCTACATATGTGAAACAAATACTAACAGAGTTAAAGGAGGAAGTAGAATGCAAGCATTCATTCTAGGGGATTTCAACACACCACTCACTCCAAAGGACAGATCAACCAGACAGAAAATAAGTAAGGACACAGAGGCACTGAACAGCACACTAGAACAGATGGACCTAACAGACATCTACAGAACTCTACACCCAAAAGCAGCAGGGTACACATTCTTCTCAAGTGTACTTGGTACATTTTCCAGAATAGATCACATATTAGGCCACAAAAAGAGCCTCAGTAAATTCAAAAAGATTGAAATTCTACCAACCAACTTCTCACATCACAAAGATATAAAACTAGAAATATATTGTACAAAGGAAACAAAAAGGCTCACAAGCACATGGAGGCTTCTCAACACGCTCCTAAATAATCAGTGGATCAACAAGAAAATAAAAACAGAGATCAAGCAATATATGGAGACAAATGACAACAACAACACAATGCCCCAATTTCTGCAGGATGTAGCGAAGGCAGTTCTAAGAGGAAAGTATATTGCAATCCAGGACTATTTAAAGAAGGAAGAACAATCCCAAATGAATAGTCTAAAATCACAATTTTTGAAATTGGAAAAAGAAGAAAATATGAGGCCCCAAGTCAGCAGAAAGAGGGACATAATAAAGATCAGAGAAGAAATAAATAAAATTGAGAAGGATAAAACAGTAGAAAAAATCAATGAAACCAAGAGCTGGTTCTTTGAAAAAATAAACAAAATAGATAAACCCCTAGACAGACTTATTAAGAGAAAAAGAGAATCTACACACATAAACAGAATCAGAAATGAGAAAGGAAAAATAACGACGGACCCCACAGAAATACAAAGATTTATTAGAGAATACTACGAAAATGTCTATGCTACCAATAGGATAACATAGAAGAAATGGACAACTTTCTGTAAAAGTACATCCTTCCAAGACTGACCAAGGAAGAAACAGAAAATCTAAACAGACCAATTACCAGCAATGGAACTGAATCGGTAATCAAAAAACTACCCAAGAAGAAAACCCCCGGACCAGATGGAGTCACCGCTCAATTTTATCAGACATATAGAGAAGACATATTACACATTCTCATTAAAGTTTTGCAAAGAATAGAAGAGGAGGGAGAACTTCCGAACTCATTCTATGAAGCCAGCATCACTCTAATACCAAAACCAGGCAAAGACCCCATCAAAAAAGAAAATTACAGACCAGTATCCCTGATGAACATAGATTCAAAAATACTCACAAAATATTAGCAAACCATATTCAAAAATACATCAACAGGATAATACACTATGACCAAGTGGGAGTCATCGCAGGGATGCAAGGATGGTACAACATTCAAAAATCCATCAACATCATCCACCACATCAACAAAAAGAAGGACAAAATCCACATGATCATCTCCATAGATGCTGAAAAAGCATTCAACAAAATCCAACATCCATTCATGATATAAACTCTGAACAAAATGGGTATAGAGGGCAAGTACCTCAACATAATAAAGGCCACATGTGACAAACCCACAGCTAACATCATACTTAACAGTGAGAAGCTGAAAGTTTTACCTCCAAGATCGGGAACAAGACAGGGATGTCCACTTTCCCCATTGTTATTCAACATAGTTCTGGAGGTCCTAGCCACGGCAATCAGACAAAACAAAAACATACAAGGCACCCAGATTGGTAAAGAAGAAGAGAAACTGTCACTATTCGCAGATGACATGATATTGTACATAAAAAACCTAAAGACTCCATTCCAAAACTACTAGAACTAATATTTGAATTCAGCAAACTTGCAGGATAGAAAATTAATGCACGGAAATCTGTTGCTTTCTTATACACTAACATGCCCTGGCAGAAAGAGAAATCAGGAAAACAGTTCCATTCAGAATTGCATCAAAAAGAATAAAATACCTAGGAATAAACCCCACCAAGGAAGTGAAAGACCTGTACTCTGAAAACTACAAGACACTCTTAAGAGAAATTAAAGAGGACACTAACAAATGGAAATTCATCCCATGCTCTTCGCTTAGGAAGAATAAATATTGTCAAAATGGGCATCCTGCCTAAAGCAATCTACAGATTCAGTGCAATCCCTATCAAAATACCAACAGCATTCTTCAACGAACTGGAACAAATAGTTCTAAAATTCATATGGAACCATAAAAAGACCCTGAATTGCCAAAGCAATCCTGAGAAGGGAGAGCAAAGCAAGGGGAATCTTGCTTCCCAACTTCAAGCTCTACTACAAAGCCACAGCAATCAAGACAATTTAGTACTGGCACAGCCCAGTGGTACAGATTATAGATTCCAGATATTAACCCAATCATATATGGTCAATTAATATATGATAAAGGAGCCATGGATATACAATGGGGAAATAACAGCCTCTTCAACAGCTGGTGGTTGGCAAAACTGAAAAGCTACATGTAAGAGACTGAAACTGGACTACTGTCTAACCCCATACACAAAGGTAAACTCAAGGTGGATCAAAGACCTGAATGTAAGTGATGAAACTATAAAACTCTTAGAAAAAAATATAGGCAAAAATCTCTTGGACATTAACATGAGCGACTTCTTCATGAACATATCTAACCAGGCAAGGGAAACCAAAGCAAAAATGAACAAGTGGGACTATATCAAGCTGAAAACTTCTGTACAGCAAAGGGCACCATCAATAGAACAAAAAGGCATCCTACAGTATGAGAGAATATATTCATAAATGACATATCCGATAAAGGGTTGACATCCAAATACATAAAGAGCTCACGCGCCTTAACAAACAAAAAGAAAATAATCCAATTAAAAAATGGGTAGAGGATCTGAACAGACACTTCTCCAAAGAAGAAATTCATGTGGCCAACAGGCACATGAAAAGATGCTCCACATCGCTAATCATCAGAGAAATGCAAATTAAAACCACAATGAGATACCACCTCACACCAGTTAGGATGGCCAACATCCAAAACACAAACAACAAATGTTGACGAGAATGTGAAGAAAGGGGAACCCTCCTACACTGCTGGTGGGAATGTAAATTACTTCAACCATTGTGGAAAGCAGTATGGAGGTTCCTCAAAAAACTAAAAATAGAAATACCACTTGACCCAGGAATTCCACTCCTAGAAATTTACCCTAAGAATGCAGGAGCCTAGTTTCAAAAAGAAATACGTACCTGCATCTTTATCACAGCCCTATTTTACAATAGCCAAGAAATGGAAGCAACATAAGTGTCCATCAGTAGATGAATGGATAAAGAAGAGGTGGTACATATACACTATGGAATATTATTCAGCCATAAGAAGAAAACAAATCCTACCATTTGCAACAACATGGATAGAGCTAGAGGGTATTATGCTCAGTGAAATAAGCCAGGCGGAGAAAGACAAGTTTCAAATGATTTCACTCATATGTGGAGTATAAGAACAAAGAAAAAAACTGAAGGAACAAAACAGCAGCAAACTTACAGAACCGAAGAACGGACTAATAGTTACCAAAGGGAAAGGAAGTGAGGAGGATGGGTGGGAAGGGAGAGACAAGGGGGAAAAAGGGGCATTACGATTAGCAGATGTAATGTTGGGGGTGCGCAGGGAGGGCTGTACAACTCAGAGAAGACAAGTAATGATTCTATAGCATCTCACTACACTGATGGACAGTGACTGTAATGGGGTTGGTGTAGGGGACCTGATGAAGGGGGTAGTTTAATAATCATAATATTGCACATGTAATTGTAGATTAATGATACCAAAAAAAAGAGCAAAAAAGAGTGCAGGAGCCCAGTTTCAAAAAGAAATATGCACCCCTATGTTTATTGCAGCACCATTTACAATAGCCAACAAATGGAAGCAACCTAAGTGTCCATCAGTAGATGAATGGATAATATTATTCAGCCATAAAAAGAAAACAAGTCCTACCATTTGCAATAACATGGATGGAGCTAGAGGGTATTATGCTCCGTGAAATAAACCAGGCTGAGAAAGACAAGTATCAAATGATTTCACTCATCTGTGGAGCATAAGAACAAAGCAAAAACTGAAGGAACAAAACAGCAGCAGACTCACAGAATCCAAGAATTGACTAACAGTTACCAAAGGGAAAGGGACTGGGGAGGATGGGTGGGAAGGGAGGGTTAAGGGGGAAAAGGGGCATTATGATTAGCACACATAATGTGTTGGGGGACACGGGGAAGGCAGTATAGCACAGAGAAGACAAGTAGTGATTCTATAGCATCTTACTATGCTGATGGACAGTGACTATAAATGGATATATACTGGGGACTTGATAATGGGGGGAATATGGTAACTACAGTGTTGCCTGTGTAAATGTATATTAATGATACCAAAAAAAAAGATCTAGTGATAGTTATGAAAACCTGCAAGGTGAGATTAACAAAAAATATGAAGAAACAATGAAGAGGAAAAATCAAAGTAAAGAAAAAAGAAGAATATGCTTATAGAGCTGGATAACAAAACAGGATATCACAAAGTAAGGATAATACGATAACTAGAACTCTTGGAAGTTAAAAATTAGAGAGTCAAAGAAAAAAGAAAGTGCACATAAAGCCATTTGATGCAAGATGCTCTATCAACCTGAATTTTTCAACCCAGATAGACTATTAATGAAATGTGAGGACAAAGGATGAACCCTATCCAGCATGAAGGGCTCACATATGTATCTAATGATTCCTTTCTGAGAGAGCTACTGGAGAATGTGCCTCTGTAAGTCAAGGGAGCAAATCAAGAAAGGCACCAACTCTGGTGACTGGTAAGGAATATTCTAGATAGATGACCTGGTAGACTGAGAGAGAAACCTATCCAGGCTGTGTCAGGAGGACTGGACTGGGATCTGGAGAAGTGTCGTTAAAAAAAAAAAGGAGACGCATTGAATTGATGGTTTGATAGATGATGCAACGAAGTATTCAGATATACAAAAAAAATTATGGAAAAATTATGAAATATAAAGGCAATGATTATTATTTTTAAATTTATTTTGCTATCATTAATCTACAATTATATGTGCAATATTATGGTTATTAAACTACCCCGTTCATTAGGTCCCACCCACCAACCCCATTACAGTCACTGTCCATCAGCGTAGTGAGATGCTATAGAATCACTACTTGTCTTCTCTGAGTTGTACAGCCCACCCTATGCCCCCCAACATTACATCTGCTAATCTTAATGCCCCTTTATCCCCCTTATCCCTCCCTTCCCACCCATCTTCCCCACTCCCTTTCCCTTTGGTAACTATTAGTTCGTTCTTGGGTTCTGTGAGTCTGCTGCTGTTTTGTTCCTTCAGTTTTTTTCTTTGTTCTTATACTCCACATATGAGTGAAATCATTTGATACTTGTCTTTTTTGGCTTGGCTTATTTCACTGGGCATAATACCCTCTAGCTCAATCCATGTTGTTGAAAATGGTAGGATTTCTTTTCTTCTTATGGCTGAATAATATTCCATAGTGTATATGTACCACATCTTCTTTATCCATTCATCTACTGATGGACACTTAGGTTGCTTCCATTTCTTGGCTATTGTAAATAGTGCTGTGATAAACGTAGGGGTGCATATGTCTTTTTCAAATTGAGCTGCTGCATTCCTAGGGTAAATTCCTAGGAGTGGGATTCCTGGGTCAAATGGTATTTCTATTTTTAGTTTTTTGAGGAACCTCCATACTGCTTTCCACAATGGTTGAACTAAGTTGCATTCCCACCAGCAGGGTAGGAGGGTTCCCCCTTCTCCACATCCTTGCCAACATTTGTCGTTGTTTGTGTTTCAGATGTTGACCATCCTCACTGGTGTGTGGTGATATCTCATTGTGGTTCTAATCTACATTTCTCTGATGATTAGCAATATGGAGCATCTTTTCATGTGCCTGTTCGCCATCTGAATTTCTTCTTTGGAGAAGTGTCTGTTCATGTCCTCTGCCCATTTCTTAATTGGATTATTTGCTTTTTGTTTGTTGAGGTGCATGAGTTCTTTATGTATTTTGGATGTCAACCCCTTATCGGATATGTCATTTATGAATATATTCTCCCACACTGTAGGATGTCTTTTTGTTCTACTGATGGTGTCCTTTGCTGTACAGAAGCTTTTCAGCTTGATATAGTCCCACTTGTTCATTTTTGCTATTGTTTCCCTTGCCTGGGGAGATATGTTCATGAAGTCATTCATGTTTATGTCCAAGAGATTTTGGCTTATTTTTTTTCTATGAGTTTTATGGTTTAATGACTTACATTCAGGTCTTTGATCCACCTTGAGTTTACCTTTGTGTATGGGGTTAGACAGTAGTGCCATTTCATTCTCTTACATGTAGCTGTCCAGTTTTTCCAACACCAGCTGCTGAAGAGGCTGTCATCTCCCCATTGTATATCCAAGGCTCCTTTATCATATATTAATTGACTGTATATGTTTGGGTTAATGTTTGGATATTCTATTCTGTTCCACTGGTCTGTGGGTCTGTTTTTGTTCCTGTACCAAATTGTCTTGATTACTGTGGCTTTGTAGTAGAGCTTGAAGTCAGGGAGAGTAATTCCCCCTGTTTTATTCCTCCTTCTCAGGATTGCTTTGGCTATTCGGGGTCTTTTGTGGTTCCATATGAATTTTTGAATTACTTGTTCCAGTTAATTGAAGAAAGCTGGTGTTATTTTGATAGGGATTGCATTGAATCTGTGGATTGCTTTACGTAGTATAGCCATTTTGGCAATATTTATTCTTCCAAGCCAAGAACATGGGATGAATTTCCATTTGTTAGTGTCCTCTTTACTTTCTCTTAGGAGTGTCTTGTAGTTTTCAGAGTACAGGTCTTTCACTTCCTTCGTTAGGTTTATTCCTAGGTATTTTATTCTTTTTGATTCAATTGTGAATGGAATTGTTTTTCTGATTTCTCTTTCTGTTAGTTCATCCTTAGTGTATAGGAAAGCAACAGATTTCTGTGTGTTAATTTTGTATCCTGCAACTTTGCTCAATTCAGGTATTAGTTCTAGTAGTTTTGGAGTGGAGTCTTTAGGGTTTCTTATGTACAATATCATGTCATCGGCAAATAGTGACAATTTGACTTCTTCTTTACCAATCTGGGTGCCTTGTATGTCTTTGTTCTGTCTGATAGCTGTGGCTAGGACCTCCAGTACTATGTTGAATAACAGTGGAGAGAGTGGGCATCCCTGTCTTGTTCCCGATCTTAGATGAAAAGCTTTAAGTGTCTCGCTATTAAGTATGATGTTAGCTGTGGGTTTGTCATATATGGCCTTTATGATGTTGAGGTACTTACCCTCTATCCCCATTTTGTTGAGAGTTTTAATCATGAATGGATGCTGAATTTTGTCAAATGCTTTTTCAGCATCTATGGAGATGATCATGTGGTTTTTGTTCTTCTTTTTGTTGATGTGGTGGATGATGTTGATGGATTCTCGAATGTTGTACCATCCTTGCATCCCTGGGATGAATCCCACTTGATCATGGTGTATGATCCTCTTGATGTATTTTGAATTCGGTTTGCTAATATTTTGTTGAGTATTTTTGCATCTACGTTCATCAGGGATATTGGTCTGTAATTTTCTTTTTTGGTGAGGTCTTTGCCCGGTTTTGGTATTAGAGTGATGCTGGCCTCATAGAATGAGTTTGGAAGTATTCCCTCCTCTTCTATTTTTTGGAAAACTTTAATGAGAATGCCTGTTATTTCTTCTCTGTACGTCTGGTAGAATTCAGAGGTGAATCCATCTGGTCTTGGGGTTTTGTTCTTGGGTAGTTTTTTGATCACCGATTCAATTTCATTGCTGGTGATTGTTCTGTTTGGTTTTTCTGTTTCTTATTTGGTTAGTCTTGGAAGGTTGTATTTTTCTAAGAAGTTGTCCATTTCTTCTAGGTTTTCCAGCTTGTTAGCATATAGATTCTCATAATATTCTCTTATAATTCTTTGTATTTCTGTGGGGTCCGTCGTGATTTTTCCTTTCTCATTTCTGATTCTGTTTATATGTGTAGATTCTCCTTTTCTCTTAATAAGTCTGGCTACCGGTTTATCTATTTTGTTTATTTTTTCAAAGAACCAGCTCTTGGTTTCATTAATTTTTTCTATTGTTTTATTCTCAATTTTATTTATTTATTCTCTGATCTTTATTATGTCTCTCCTTCTGGTGACTTTGGGCCTCATTTGTTCTTCTTTTTCCAATTTCTGTAATTGTGTCTTTAGACTATTCATTTGGGAATGTTCTTCCTTCTTTAAATAGGCCTTGATTGCAATATACTTTCCTCTTAGAACTGCCTTTGCTGCATCCCACAGAAGTTGTGGCTTTGTGTTGTTATCATTAGTCTCCATATATTCTTTGATTTCTGTTTTGATTTGGTCATTAACCCATTGATTAATTAGGAGAATGTTGTTAAGTCTCCATGTACTTGTGAGCCTTTTTGATTTCTTTCTAAAATCTATTTCTAGTTTTATACCTTTGTGATCTGAGAAGTTGGTTGTTAGAATTTCAATAATTTTGAATTTACTGAGGTTCCTTCTGTGGCCTAGTATGTGGTCTATTCTGGACAATGTTTGATGTGCACATTAGAAGTATGTGTATCCTGTTGCTTTTGGGTGCAGAGTTCTGTAGATGTCTGTTAGGTCCATCTGTTCTAGTGTGCTGTTCAGTCCCTCTGTGTCTTTACTTATTTTCTGTCTGGTTGATCTGTTCTCTGGAGTGAATGGTGTGTTGAAGTCTCCTAAAATGAATGCATTGCTTTCTATTTCCTCCTTTAATTCTGTTAGTATTTGTTTCACATATGTAGGTTCTCCTGTGTTGGGTGCGTATATATTTATAATGGTTATATCCTCTTGTTGGACTGACCACTTTATCATTATGTAATGTCCTTCATTATCTCTTGTTACTTTCTTTGTTTTGAAGTCTATTTTGTCTGATACAAGTACTGCAACACCTGCTCTTTTCTCCTTTATGTTTGCATGAAATATCTTTTTCCATCCCTTCACTTTTAGTCTGTGTATATCTTTGGGTTTGAGGCGAGTCTCTTGTAAGCAGCATATAGATGGGTCTTGCTTTTTTATCCATTCTATTACTCTGTTTCTTTTGATTGGTGCATTCAGTCCATTTACCTTTAGGGTGATTATCAATAGATATGTACTTATTGCCATTGCTCGCTTTAGATTCGTGGTTACCAAAGGTTCAAGGGTTGCTTCTTTATTATCTGACAATCTAACTTAACTTTCTTGTTGTTATTGTAAACACCGTCTGATGTTTCTTTATTTATCTCCCTTCTTATTATTCCTCCTCCATTCTTTATATACTAGGTGTTTTATTCTTTGCCTTTAGTTAGTATTTGGATGGTCTGCTTTCTTTGCTATGATTTTATTTTCTCTGGTGACATCTTTTTAGCCTTAGGAGTGCTTCCCTCTAGAGCAGTCCGTTTAAGATATCCTGTAGGGGTGGTTTATGGAAGGCCAACTCTCTCAACTTTCGCTTGTCTGGAAACTGTTTAATCCCTCCATCATATTCAAATGATAATGATACTGCATACAATATTCTTGATTCGAAGCCCTTCTGTTTCATTATGTTAAATATATCATGCCATTCTCTTCTGGCCTGTAAGGTTTCTGTTGAGAAGTCTGATGATAGTCTGATGGGTTTTCCTTTGTAGGTGATCTTTTTTCTCCTTCTAGCTGCCTTTAATACTCTCTTTATCTTTGATTTTTGCCATTTTAATTATTGTGTGTCTTGGTGTTGTTTTCCTTGGGTCCCTTGTGTTGGGAGGTCTGTGGGCTTCCTTGGACTGCGAGACTATTTCCTTCCCCAGCATGGGAAAGTTTTCAGCAATTATTTCTTCAAAGACACTTTCTATCCCTTTTTCTCTCTCTTCTTCCTCTGGTACTCCTATAATGCGAATATTGTTCCGTTTGGATTGGTCACACAGTTCTCTTAATATTCTTTCATTCTTAGAGATCCTTTTATCTCTCTCTGCCTCAGCTTCTCTGTATTCCTGTTCTCTGATTTCTATTCCATTAACAGTCTCTTGCATCTCGTCCAGTCTGGTGCTAAGCCCGTCGATCGCTTGTCTCATTTCTGCATTGTCTTTCCTCACTTCCCTCACTTCCCCCTTCAGCTTTTGCATATTTCTCTGTAGATCCATCAGTATGGTTATGACTTTTATTCTGAATTCTTTTTCAGGAAGATTGTGCATTTCCATCCCTTCAGACTCCCTCTCTGGGGTTGTCTGGTTGATCTTATTCTGGACCATATTCCTGTGTCTTTTCATGGCGATGGAAGTGGTCGCCGGTAGGTGCCACGTATGTCACCTGGGCTCTTTAAGACTGGGAAAAAAAAATAATAGAAAGAGAAGAGAAAGAAAATAAATGGAAAGAAAAAAAACACCAATAAAAAACAAACAAAAAGACGTCCGCTGGGAGTAGATTCTGTGAGGATGCTGTAGGTGGCGCTGTTGCTCCACTATTCTGCAGCTGCAGCTGCACCACTCTGCAGGCCCCTTTGTAGCTCTGGCCAGGGCGGGAACCAATGGGAGGCTGCTGATCTCTGTGGTAAGTCTCAGTAGGGCTACTTTTTCCCAGTCGCCTGCCAAGGGGTCCGAAATTCCCCAGGACTCCCAGCCTGCTGGGCCAAGTCTGCTGGAACGATTGTGTTCCTCCATTGGGCCTCTATCTCTTTAAGACTGGTAAAAAAAAAAAAAAAGCCCGCCCTTTTCTTTTGTCCCTGGGAGCCCGCTGCAAGGACCCAGTGCTTTCCCAGGCTCAGATCCTGCACCCTCTGTCTCTCCAATCTCCGATACACCGCACAATGTGTGTTAGCACTCCCGGCGCTCATCACCGCAGCTCGTTATTTCGTGGGCCTGTGCTTCCACTCTCTCCCGGCTGTGAATCCTCTCCTTCTGCCGGTGCACTGGGGTGTGGGAGTGCTCGGGTCCTGCCGGGTCGCGGCTCCGTATCTTACCTGCTTCACGGGGTGCCGAGTCCTCTCAGGTGCAGATGCAGGCTGAGTGCTGTCCTGTGTCTTCTGGTCTCTCTTTTAGGAATAGTTGTATTTGTTGTATTTTCATAAATATATATATTTTTGGGAGGAGATTTCCGCCGCCCTGCTCATGCCGCCATCTTCCCAGAGCTCTATATAAAGGCAATTATTACCTCATGAAAATATAAAAATGCAAGAAGAAAATCTTGGTTCAGTTCTTGGGTTTGTAGTAAAGAACCCACAAACCATAAATGTGAATATTGGGAGAATGGATGGAGGGGAAGTGGTGTATGTTTCAAAGAACTAAATCTGCAACAGTCATAAGAGGAAGGAGATGACACCGGAATCTAAAAAATCAAGAAATAGCAGTGTAAGCACATTTAAAAGTAAAGAGATAAATAGTACGAGAGAGCTGAAAATGTTAAAAGCAGGCACTTCTGAGAGTAGGGATGGGCTGGGGAGGGTCGTTGTTTATCTAGAATTTTCACTTGTTGCACATGACGAAGAGCCCAAATCACAGCAACTTAAACAAGACTTGGCTGTACTTGTTTGCTTTCTATGCAGAGGAGGGGACCAGTTCAGGATGTCAGTCAAGTCCCAGTTCTTTTGCTTTTCTGGGAAGTCTTCCTTAGCATGTGGCTTTGGTTCTCAAGACTCAAGGTGACTTCGGTGCCCTCAGGTTCTACTGCTGCCTTGTAGGCAGGTGGAAGAGGAAGGGCAAATTTTAAAAGGTGCATTAGAACTGTCTTCCTTTCTAAAAATAAGATCTTTAAAAAAATAATCATCTTATTGGTATATGTTATTCACGTACTATACAATTTGTCCATTATAAACATGCCGGTTAAAGGCTTTTTGTTTATTCAGAGTTGTGCAACAATTGCCACAATTGTTTTTATATATTTTTATCACCACAAAAATAACCCTTGTCCCCATTAGAGGTCATTCTCCATTTCCTCCCAAATCCCCTGCCCTAGGCAACCATAAACATACTTTCTGCCTGTATAGGTTGGCCTGTTACAGACGTACTGTACGAATGGAATCATGTAATATGTGGTTTTTGTGTGTAGCTTCTTTCACTTAATATGTGTTTAAGGTTCATCCATATAATTGCATGTATCAGTAACTGGTTACTTTTTATTGCAGAATATTTCATTGGAGGGCCATACCACATTTTGTTTGTCCACTCATCAGTTGATGAACATTTGGGTTTTCCCACATTTGGCTATTATTTTATGAATAGAACTGCTATGAACATCCATGTAAAGGTTGCTGGTGTGGAAGTTCTACTCTAAGAGTAAACTGGGGTAGAAGTGTATGGAGTTCCAGCTTGCCGCGCCAAGGGTAGAGCCAGGAATTTACCCTCTGCCACTTGGAGTTGGAGGAGATGAGAAATATTGGAGGCTTCTTGTCTTTTCTGGTGAGATAATACATCCCTTGACTGCGAGGAGGGCAGAGGGGACCCTGCTTCTTCGGCCTCACTCACCCAGACTGGCGCTTTCCTCCTGCTGAGTGGGCCGGGGCTGGGGAAGCAGAGGGGGGCAGGAGGGAAGGAAGGAGCTGGCTGTGGCTCAAGGGCTATGACTGTCACTGCTCCTGTGGAGAACTAGTAGATTTTCTTGAGTAAATTCTTCTTCAATTGTGCTTTCTCTTTAGGACAATTTCTGGAAACTTTAAACGGTTGTCATTTTTACAGTGCTCACCAGTTGTGGTTTTGCCTGGGAATGGGTCCGCGGGGCTCCTTGCACTGCCCCTCTGGAAGTGGAGCTTCTATACGAGAGTCTTCTAGAAACAGCAATCCAGTGACCTCTGAAGGTGTCCCGCAGGTGGGACTGTGGCAGGTGGCCATTCTCACCTGTGAGGAAGGCTGGGCAGGGCCGCTCACCTAGACACAGGAGCCCCACGTGGGGGCAGGGGAAAATGAGGTTTAGCTAGCTCTGTGGCCACAGAAGCATTGGACTATGTGGTTTTTTAAATCATGTGCATGAACTATTTTAGGGAGATTAGCCTGGGTCATTTGGTGGCTAATATAGAGAAAAGTTAATTTAAAAAATGTGAAAACAATTCCAGTGCCTACCAGCATCATTTCACAATATCTTCTCCTCCCATTATGTGATGGCCCAAGTTTGTACTTTTCTTTCCTTAAAAGCAGACACAGGAATGATATTTTCAAGGTCCTTATCTGTTTAAAAATGTTTCTCTGGACTCCTTGCTTAAATGAATGTTGGATGCATAAACAATTGTTAAGCCAAATTTTGCTTTAAGATTTCAGTTAAATGATGCTGGGATTTCAGTCAAAAGTCTGTGGACAGCTTATGTGTGAAGTCCAAAAAATGAAACAAACAAACCGAAAACCAGAAATAGACTGTGAATACAGAGAACCAACCGGTGGTAGCCATAGGGGACTGGGTAGGAGGATGGGTGAAACAGTGAAGGGGATAAAGAGGTACAAACCTCCAATTATAAAATAAATAAGTCATAGAAATGAAAAGGACAGCATGGGAAAGATTGTCAATGATAATGTAATAACCTTGTAGGATGACAGATGGTAACTACACTTATGGGGTATTTCATAATGTAATTGTTGAATGACTATGTTGTGCACCTGAAAGTAATACAATATTGTCAGTCAACTACACATCAGTAAAAAAAGAGTAGAAAAATGTTTGTAGGCAGCATGATTGTTAATCATTATAAATGCCTTTATCTGTTCACTTTGCCCTTAGGACTTTTTCTCAGTCTTTGAAAGGTGTGCCCAAAGGTTGTTCATCCTGAATCAGCTTTCCCTGAGACACATTTTCAGTTGATAGATTCAAGAATTCCTTTATTTTAGGGAGTTTTCTTTAAGTCTTTTTTTTTTTTTTTTTGTCATCCTATTGCTTTTGCTCTTGTCTTCAGGGAGAAAATGTGTATGTCGGTCCTCCTTGTTTTACACATCCTTCCTCGGGCTTTGAAAGTCTCTGAAGAACTTTGTCCTCTCCTGGTCCTTGCGCTCAGCATCCCCAGCATGCTCTGCGCCACCCGGAATGACTGAGCGGGGGTCCCTCTTTTTGCTACTCCGTGATCTTCATTTCCCCACATTGTCAGCCCATTGTCCCATCTCTTCTGCTCTGCAACATCCTTATTGCCTGACCCCTTCTGTCTCTTCTTCAGACACTATTTTTGTGATAGATACTATTTTGGTAAATGATTTGATTTAATGGAGAACTAAGGGCTCTTTCTTCTTGTATTAATTCTCTATGGCTTCCGTAACAAATGGTCACAAATTTATTGGTTTAAAACAACAAAAAATGATTATCATAGAGTTCCACAGGTCTGAAGTCAAATACAGTTGCCATGCCGCTGGGCTAAAATCATGGTGACAGCCGAGCTGGGCTCCTTTCTGGAGGCTCTTGGGGACAGAGTCCATTCCCTGCGCTTTTCGGCTTCTGGCGGTCTCTTCTGTGAATCCACATGTGGCATCACTCTGAACTTTTACCTCCCGATCCATTCATAAGGACCCTATAATTATATTAGTCCCACAGACTGCCCCAGGCTAATCTCCCTAAGTTAAGTCCCACCGGTTAGCAAACTTAATTCCATGTGCTGCCTGAATTCACCTTTGTCCCAGAATGTAGCATATTTGTGGTCTACAGGCATTTGCACACAGACGCCAGTGGGGGGCATTACAGAGCCTTCCACATGGATTCCCACCCGTCTCTGCGGCATGCTGCTGGATTTAAGTGTTCTTCATTATCTTTTGCTGGCCAGATGCCTTTTCTCCTTTGCTTATCCCTCTAAATAATATTTATGTCGTTTCCATGATTGTTCCTTTAAAACAGCCATCACTTTCCTCTGAAGTAGTTTCTCCTGCAGCTGCTCTTCTTGGAGGAGTGCCTGGGAGAAGGGCCAGCGCTTACGCCCAAGGAACCTGCATACATAGATCAGGAGGTCTGTGGCCTTGGGTGGGAAAGAAATTGTTCTCAATTTTCTGCGTGAATTCAGAACGCACAGCCCAGAAGTAGCTGTAGAACCTTAACATCTGTGCCCAGTAGAAATAGTACCTCCTATCTGCTGGGTGTGGCCCCTTCCCAAATAGCAGGAAGTGTCCTTGATTCACGTCAAACTCTCCATGTCACAGAATCTGGGTGAATGGCTTGGACTTCTCAGCTGACCAGCGTCTGCATGGGTCAGGTTCCCATCAACTCACTTTCTCAACACACTGCAAACAGAGCCACCCACTCTCGAAAGTGCACGTTCCTGTTCTGTCTCAACATCCTGCAGCTGCCGTGGCCCATGGGTCCAAAGGTGCCGGACCTCGCACTTCCGTTGAGGTGGGGCTGCGCTGTGTCCCCACTGGAGTGTGCGCCTCCTCCGGAAAGCTCTGGATTCTCTTTATTTCCCTGGGAGGCACCCCCGGCGGTACCCTCCTCGCTCCAGACCCAGGATCCTGGCGCCTGGAGCCTTGCTGTCCAGACCAGTGACTTCACAGAAAGTGCAACTTCTTTCTCTGTTTCTCTTTCGTGTTCTGGGTTGATTTCAGAAATGACACAAGGGTTAGGGGTTTCCCCTCTGCCCTCTTTAATGGAATGTCTTTTTACCTTTTCTCACAGTTTTTAAAAAGTTGCCAAAGTTCTTTATCACAAAGAGACAATACAGAATTGCATGAGGCAGAAATACCTTCTTCTGCCCAATGGAACCTCTTTTAGGGGGCACCTAAGAGGCAAAAATGAGGAGTGGGTCTCTTTTCCAACCTTTTCTGTATGCTTAGGTCAATGCTCTCAGTGCGTGTGCAGCGTGCGTAGGTCTGTCTGGTGAAGTGCAGTGTGATGGCCCTTCTGACTCATTTATACCATGGCTGCTCTTACTCTCCCGGGTTAAAGGAAAGAGAGAAAACCAGGGGTGGACATGTATAAAATATCTGTTTTTATTCTTTTTTTAATTGTGGAAAACATATATCACAGAAGCGTACCATTTTCACCATTTTTAGGGTACAGTTCAGGACCGATACCAACACTTGCACTGTCAGCCATCTCCACCACGCATCCCCAGTGCGTGTCATTTTTCACAAGCAAAACTCTGTCCCCATTTAACAGCTCCCATCTCCCCCTTCCCTTGGGTCCCTGTCACTGACTGTTCTACTTTCTGTGAATCTGACCACCCCAGGGACCTTGTAGAAATGGAATGATGTGGTACTTGTCTTTTTGTGACTGGCTTATTTCACTCAGCACGATGTCCTCATGGTCCACCATCCCCCTTTTCAGGGCTGGATAATATTCCACAGTATGCATATTACACATTTTGTCCATTCATTGGTCAGTGACTCTTGGGTGGCTTCCACATTTTGGTTACTATGAATAACACTGCCAGAGTGTCTTAAAATAACCTTTTTTTCTGCATATAACTGAACTTAACCATATATCCTTCTTTCTGATGAGAAACTTGAAATGTTTATTTCTTTGTTTAAAGATAAGGCTCTCTGTTATAAGATGAGTAAGTTCTGAGGATCTAGTAGTTAAAAACAATGTGTTGTATACTTGAAATTGGTTAAGAGTAATGTTAAATGTTCTCAGCCCCCACACACACAGGTGACTATGTTAAGTGATGTATGTGTTAACTAATCTTAATAATTACACAATATATACATGTATGAAATTATCATGCTATACACCCTAAGCTTATATGTTGTAGCTCAATAAATTAAAAAGAAAGATGTGGCTTACAGTCAGGAGTTGGAAATTCAAATTCTTACAGGTCTGGCTGCAATATAAATGAGAGGTGTGGACTGACTCTCAGACACATCAGGCAGTGTGGTGGCAGCGGAGCAGTGAAGAGCCCGCGCTCCCGTCCTCGTGGGCCTGCCTGTCCTCGCTCCCACTCCACACTCGCTGAAGGAACAGTGGTGGGAATGGTTCTAGAATTCTAACTTTTGGACAGGAAACTGAAGTGGATTTGATGTAAAACCTCTGATTTTATATATTGACAACTAATTTTAAAATGTAGGTATATTCTGAGGCCAAGATTTTGCCTCTAACCTTCACAACTAAAAATTTGCCTTCACCTCCTGAGGAAGAAGTAAATAAAAATTTATCTCTTTTTCTTTTTTTTTATTGATGTAGTTTTCTATTAGTATCAGTACCAACACAGTGGTTCAACAGTTTACTCTCATTATTAAAGGAGGCAACAGAAAAAAGCACCCACAATGTGCATGAAAAAACATTCTGGGAGGGATTGAGTTAACCCTATTATGTGAGGATATGTAAGTTCATTAATAAAGTAAAATACAAATGACTTGGTCACTGGCTTTTACCCAACTGATGTAAGGCTCACAAAATCATCTGTTTTCCCCTTAGAACGTTTTCTGTTTTCCTTTTGGCTTCTAGTTTGCATTAAAAGCTCCTAGATTTGCTTTAACTTGGAACATGTCCTTCAGAAATGCTGGGGAGCCTGGAGGGGACTATCCCTTAAAGGGAATGAGGCACCAGACAAGGGTCTCTCACCCTAATGCTCTTTGCAGAGTGGAACTCTAGAGACAAGCTTATGAATGCAGGAAAGGGGAAAAGATAAATGGGAGCAAGGACTCTGACTCCCAACACAGTGCCCAGGATGTGTGTACGGGGGACTTGCCTCTTACAGAGCAGGACTGACAAGGTTTTCCACGATCACTTTCAATCCATGTCTCAGAGGGTGCCAACCTGACTCAGCTGGGGCTGCAGGGGGCAGCCACAGGGAGGGGTGGCCCCAGCAGTGCGGCCCCAGGGAAACATCCCCCACCACGAAGAGGGAGGAGACATACCAGATGAATAATGCCAGGCTTCTCCCAATGAGGACTCACAGAGCCTCAGTCATGCAAAATTATGACTTTTTTTCCAAAACTGGTTTGTCTTTGTGCACTACTGTCTTCCCACTGTCCCATTTGTGCCATGCAATCTGTCTTCTTCCCACTACGTCACATTTGTGGATGCGATCTGTCCCCGTCCCTGGGCAAATGGTGAAGGATGGTAGTGGCTCAGAGCAGGACCTCTAGCAAGCCTCAGGACACAAATGCGCACCTGCTAGCTGCCTGCCCCTGGACTAGTGAGTGCTCGCTCAGTGTAACCCCAGGAAGTGGGAATGGCAGGGAATAGCCTGCCACCTAAACAATGGTGTCTGCTCTGTGAGCTGCCTTTGGAGCTAAGAACAGAAAAGCTTATTAAGTTGGCTTAAACAACCTTGGCACATGTGCTCCTTCCATCCCGGCTCTGCCACCCTCAGAGCCTCAGAGCGCTTCATGCTCCCTGACTGTCACCAAAAGGCCATGGCAGTTTTAGGCATTGTGACCTGATGTGATCACGGCTATTGGCAGATGAGGGCCGGCCGGGAGGGAAACCCTCAGGGGCCTGGACTTCTCTGTGAAGCCCTGGTCTTGCACCCAGACCTTTCTCATTGGCCCACTCCTTAAACAGTCATTATTAGGAGAGCCGGGTCCAAGGATCAGCTTATATAAACTTGAATGCAGCCTTGGAGTTGGAGAAAAGAGTTAACTCTTCCAGAGTCCTGAGGGGAAGGGGTGGACATGTGCAAAACTGGCATCCTTATAGCGAGGACGAAGGCAACCAATGGAAGCTGGTCTGATCACCTATGGATCTGTGCCACCCCTGCGAATTATGTGCCAACCCTTGAAGATCACGGGTTGGAACTGCTCAGGCCCACTTACATATTTTTTCAGTAAACATATCGGAAAATTGGAGATCTGTGACAGTTTGAAAAAATATTTTCTCTAGCTTACTTTATTGTAACAATACAGAATATGACATATGAACAGAACCTGTGCTAATCGACTGTTTATGTTATTGTTAAGGCTTCTGGTCAACAGTAAGCTATTAGTACTTAAGTTTTTGGGGAGTCAGAAGCTGTAATCAGATTTTTGACTGCATGGGGGTGGGGGCAGCACCCCAGCCCCCGAGTTGTTCAGGATCAGCTGTGCATGCTTAGCATTTTGCAGTCGATGCCGTGACGTGGAACAGAAGGCATGGGAGAAAGGACCAGCGCCTGCTCAGGGAGGAGGAGGAAAGGGAGCTTGTCTGGGTGGAGGACTGGTGCCCTGATGGAGGCTGCAGAGGCAGGGAAGCCCAGCTCTCAGAATCATCCTATTTCAAGGCCACCCAAACCCCACCAACTTGATGGCTGTGCTAGGCAACAATGCCTCTTGTTTTCTTTTTCAATTACAAAGTTGTATATGCTTGTTGGAAAGAAGCCAATCAATACAGATATGTATAAAGTACAAAATAAAAGTCTTCCATATTAATGTAGGAAATAGAAATCCTCTGTACATTCCCACTTTGAATTTGCAGTTTCACAAAGAATCCTCCAGATTTGTCTGCACATCACTGTAAGTGCACATATATTTTTTTAAAATATGTAATAGTGTATATACCTTCAACCACCCACCTAATGTCTTGCAGAATAATTTTTTACCAGACAGGAAAATCTTAACATTTCTATGCATGAGGACTTACACTCCAGGGGGCCCTTCTAGGTGACCACAGGGCCAGACCTGGGCTGGCCAATGAAAGTCTGCAGGGATGTATGCCTCCTGCTTTGTGCTGTCCTCGCATGTGGCTGCTGAGCCCTTAAAATGCCACTAGTGCAGCTAGAACTGAGTTGTGAATGTTACTGAATTTCAGTAGCCACATGTGGCTGGTGGTTGCTGTACTGAGGAGTGCAGGGCTGACAAATGGGAGGTGGCAGCGATCCTTGCAGCTCAGAAAATCCTCACCAGGAAGGCACTGTGCCGTCTCAGCGCACATGCACAAGTGAAACTGCCGCTTCTGCAAGCCGAGAGGGGCGATGAGCATAGCATGTACCCCACACGTTGGCCCAGGGAAGGGGGTGCTGGGGGAGGGTTCAGAGGCATTCGCATCCAGAGATACTTAGGGCTTTCTGGTAGAATCCTGACTTATGTGCTTTGGGTCTTTGCCCCATGCCCATATGTCACGTCTTGTGTCTGTGTTTTGGGGTTTAGAAATTTCTAGTGGCATTTCCTTGCTCTGCTCCCATCTGTAGGGCCAGGGCTTGTCCAGGTCGCACGTAGGTGGGGGACGCGTGTCTGCCTGGCACCGTCCTTCCCCTCACCCTTGGCAGGCGGTTATCTGTGGAGCTTACACCAGTCATTGTGGACTGACTTTTGTTTTGGTTTCCTGAAGTTTATTCAATTAGAAAGAACTTGTGGCAAATCTGGGTTTGGAGCTCCAGTCTGCCCTGCTTCACAGAAGAGAGCTTCAGGTACTTTAAGAGTAAATTTGGTGGAAAGAAAGGCGTGAGCAGCTGGTGGAGGGGAAGCTGAAGCTCCAGGGAATAGAAGAGCCCCCAAGCTTCCCAGGCAGGGTCCCACCGAGGACAACAAGGCCTTGCAGGGAGAGCCTATGGGGCCGACCCGTCCCAACCAGGTCCTCTCTAGGCTCAGCGTCTGAAGCCCTCTCGGTGCCTGCTTGCACATGGCCCCTAAAAACATGCAGAGCCTGAGACTGGGCCTGCCTGGGGAGGAGCAGAGCCTCTCATCTCAGGGCATTCTGCACGTAAGCAATGGTGGTAATAGGAGCCAATAGCTGATAAAAGATTTTCTGGAACGGAGTATCTGACAGACCTCAAATGTACCCATTTGCCCAATGCTTAGCCAGCTCTCTGTGGCTGGTGCCATGTGGTCTACATTCTGCAGGTAGAACGCCCCTCTGCTGGCCGTGGGCCTGGTACTCAGGCTTCCTGCACTGGCCCGGGGAGCTGAATGCCTCTCACCCTCCACCCTCTGTTGAGCTCATGCTACCCTCAGACTGTATCCTGTAGCCATTGCACAAGCCACGAAAGCAGGTGTGGGTGTTTCTGTCTCCCTTGGCGCTGTTGGGTAAAGCCAGGTGCTTTTCCACTTTGTGCCCATGACTGCTGCACGCTCAGTGCCCCATAGATGTTAGTCCACCAGCCGAGCCACTGAGTCAGGGGGCAGAGCTGGTGCCTACCAAGAGGGACTGAAATCGGGATCTAAAAGGGGTATCTGCACTCCCCTCGCCCAATGCTCACTTCAGCTTTATTCACAATAGCCGAGGTAGGGAAACAGTCTAAGTGTCCATAAATGGAGGAATGAGTGAATTCGATGTGCATATACACAGTGGAATATTATACAGCCAGGAGAAGAGGGCAATCCTGTCATTTGTAACACCACAGATGCACCTTGAGGACGTTATTTAAAGTGAAGTAAGCCAGACAGAGAAAGACAAATACTGTATGATCTCACTGGTATGTGCAATCTAAAACAACCTCACAGAAACAGAGAGTGGAACGGCAGATGCCAGGGGCTGGCTAGAGGGAGAAAGAGAAGGTAGTTACAGCACAAAGTTTCTATTGTGCAAAACGACCGAGGCCCCCAGATGCACTCTGTGGCACATGCCTACAGTTAATGACACTGTACTGTGTGCTTAATATCTGCTAAAAGGGTCATTGTTATATTAAATATTCTTAACACACACACAAAATAACAATAATAATATAAAGGGTAAGAGGAAATTTTGGGAAGTGCTCAATGTGTGTATGGCCTTGCTGGTGGTGATGGATGCACGGGTATTTACTTACCTCAATAAAGTGGCTTAAAAAAACAACGCATGCCACGAGCCCATCACAGCCTGCGGACCGCCTCCCTGTGATGGCTGACGGAGCATGCCGTCTGTGGCTTGGTACTGGTGCACGCTCCTGATTCTGCATTTGCAGCCCTGCCGGGTCCTCTGTCCTGTCCTCTCTGCATCATGACACCAACACAGCTGCTGGGAGCATTGAGGGACCGTCCACTGAGCATGAACTGAGTTCCCCGACTCCCCCCTCCGTGGCCCCTGAGGACAGGCCAGTCATCTCTGCCTGCAACCAGCCTCGGAGTTCAGAACCCTGTTCCTCGGGTTCGGAAAATCCAGCTATGTGAGTAACTGTTCGTCTCTGCCTTCGCTGGTGATGCAAGAGTGCCCCTTCCACACAGACACCACATCCTTCCTGCCCCTGCTGGGCTGTGACCACTATATATTCTTCAAGTTTCCCTGCCAGCTGCTACTGAGGCCGGAGTCCGGGTGAGTCCAGCTCTGCAGAGCAGGGCAGCAGAAGGGCCCGGGGAGGGTCAGGGAGGGGTGCAGAGGGCCAGGCTTGTCTTGGTTAATGGAGCAGGGATTTCTTCTGCCAGCCTCCAAGTCTGTTGTAACAGTTCTGGAATGTTCTGGACAATAAACAGATGGCTCAAAGGCAATGCCACTTTCCCAGCCTTTCACTGCAGTGCTCACCAATGCTGTTCTCTTAACGAGATTCTGAGTTCTGGAATTTTCTTTCATGTGTATTGTTGAGCTCTGTGTGTGCACTTACATGTGTGTCAGGGGTCGGGGTGAGGATGGGGCAGTGGCCACGTCTTACACCCATCACCCGGGGGCTCTTTCAAGCCACCTTCCTGGGGAGGAAATGAGAATTGTCAGAAGCCAGGGGACAGCAGGGGTGTGGGGAGAGGTCAAGGTGGAGTGCACCAGGGTCAGGGATAGGGGGCCTAGAGCCGAGGTGGAGTCCCGACGTGGATGGAAAGAGTGGTGGAGAGGGCGGGGCCTGGGAGGGCCTGCAGGGCTGGGTCTGTCTGGAGACCCTCCCCATTCCTTGTCAAATGCAGGAAGGGATGGGCTTGTGGGCACACAGGGCCTGGAGCGGAGAGGCAGGGGTGGAGATGGAAGAAGGAGAGCATGTTGGAGGTGTCTTGGACATTGAACTGCAGTCATAACGGAGTCCAGTCTGGAGAGTTCTGCAGCCCCACAGGCCTGCTCCCTCCCGTCAGCATCATTTATGGCTTTGGGCTGATGTGTGCTTTTTCCAATTAAGCAATAGGAAGGGATCCACTGTGCCCATCCAACCAGAATCTAGGAGATGTGAGCAGCCAATGTCTAGTCCTTGTGGAACTCAGTCTAGTTAGGAAAACCATGTCGGTGAACGCTAATGAAAGGCTGTGTGCGGAAATGCTGGGAAGGCATCTCTGCCTTTCAGCCATCTGTCTTAACACCTTTGGTCATTTTGTTTGACCGAGATACCTGGTTAAGTGGTGGAGGAATGGAATGGAATGGTCTCATACATTTCAGGCTATGAGAAGTGCTGTGTTGTGGGGGCATAAGCTCAGAAATCCGCTACCCTCGTCTAAATCCTGGCTTTGAACCTTGCTGGCATGAAGACGCGAGCACATCACCGAGTCCCTGGAAGACCCGGTGTCAGCCCCCACAAACCGGGTGGGACATGTAGTCCCGTTTGGGTTTTGTGCAGGTTGGGTGGGAAAGAGCAACGGTCTAATGCCAAGCACTTGAGAAGCTCTCAGTAAATGTGGATTCTAAAAGTGATTACGGTAATTGTGGATTTTTCAAGGAGACACTAAGGGATGGGTGTTTATCGTTCCCCCAAAGCACACCAATCTCCATCTCATTTGTGCATATCCATCAGGGGATTGAGTGGGAGGGCTGTGGAAGACCACCCCCACTCCTGCATCCTCTCTCCTCTCCCCTGCCCCGGGCCGCTCAGTAATCGCCATGGCTGAGTAGGTTCCCGGCCTCCTGTGGCTCGTCAGCCATCTTCCCCAGTTCAAACAGAAACAAGGAACCGAGCTTTGCCGTTGGAAGGAACTTAAAAACCATCTGTTCCACTCAGTCACATTACAGATGAGGAAACTGAAGTTGAGAAAGAGTCAACAGTTTGTCCAAGGTCGTGGCCCCATCATCAGGGGGACCAGAGTCCTCCGGGAGATAGTCCCGGCGCCCTCGCTGGGGGAGGTTAGGGCATCGTTATGCTGTTAATGCGTCGTGTTTGTGTGGATCATTGTTGTTTCTCTCCGCAGGGACACCCTTCTTCGATGGCTCAGGATACACTCCTGGGTCAAGCCAATAGGAAAACTTGGTAAGTATTTAACTCACTTTCCAAAACTAAAGATGGCAACTCGTTACTGTCTGGTTATATTTTTTTCTGTCTCCTGGGTTTCTGACCCCTGGGTTTTCTCTGAGGGTAGACTTTAAAGACTCTCCTTACCCACAGGCTGCTTCCACCACCTGACTTCCCAGTGTGGACCTCTGCCCAGGGGCCCTGAGCAGGGCTTCTCAGGAGCATGGAAAGTGTCCGCTGCAAGCTGGCTCGCTACCTGGAGGACCTGGAGGACATCGACCTGAAGAAGTTCAAGATGCACTTGGAAGACTACCCTCGCCAGAAGGGCTGCATCTCAGTCCCTCGGGGCCAGACCGAGAAAGCAGACCATGTGGACCTAGCCACTCTGATGATTGACTTCAATGGGGAGGAGCAGGCATGGGCCATGGCGGTGTGGATATTTGCTGCAATCAACAGGAGAGACCTTTATGAGAAAGCTAAGCAGGAGGAGCCAGAGTGGGGTGGGTATTTTTTTTTATGTTTCAATGAAATGCACATACTGATTGTAAGACTGCAGCTCCATAGTGTTAAGCACATTCACATTATTGGGTAATCAACTCCAGAACTCCTTTTTAGCTTGAAAAACTCTGAACCCATTACACAACTCCCCATTCCCCCTTCCCTCAGCCCCTGGCAACCGGCACTTTCTGTCTGAATTTGACTATTCTAGGCATCTCTTGTAAATGCAATCATAAGGTATTTGTCTTTTTGTGTCTGGCTCATTTCAGTTAGTATACGTCCTCAAGCTTCATCCACGTTGTCACATATGAGAGGACTTCATTCCTCTCTAAGGTGGGATAGTTTTCCTTGGGATGCATGTGCCACATTGTGTTTATCCATCCATCCATCCGTGGACATTTGTATTGCTCCTAAATTTGATTATTGTCAATAATGGGTATACAAATTTCCTTGAGACCCTACTTTGGATTCTTTTGGGTATATGCCCAGAAGTGGAATTATATGGTAATTCTAAGTTTAACTTTTTGAAGGAATGCCATAGTGTTTTCCATAGCACTTGCACCATTTAACATTCCTGCCAACAGTGTGCAATTTCTCCACACCGTTGCCAGCACTTACTTTATTATTTTTTTTTTGATAGTAGCCATCCTAATGGGTATGAGATGGTATCCAATTGTCGCTTTGATCTGCATTTCTCTATTGACTAGTGATACTGAGCATCTTTTCACGTACCTATTGGTCATTTGCTTATCTTGGGAGAAATGTCTATTCAAGTCCTTTTCCCATGTTTTAATTGGGGATTTGTTTGTTTGTTGTTGACTTGTGGGATTTCTTGATATATCCCAGGTATCAGCCCCTTCTCAGACATAATGATTTACAAATATTTCCTCCCATCCCATGGGTTTCCTTTTCAGTCTGTCGATGGTGCCCTATGATGCATCAAAGTGAGGATGCTTGTGTTCTCATTAGTTATTTTATTATCTCGGCTCCATGTTCTTTCTTCCTTTCAAGATAGCCCTATAGGAATTTGGGAGAAAACACTTTGCTCTTTCCTACCTTCTTTAAACACCTAAGTCAGGGCTCAGCTTCCCCTAGGGACCTTCCCTGACTAGTTCCACTTTACCCGATCACTCTGTGGCTGGAACTTCTCCAGGAGTCCATCCGGCTGGAGTCCATTGTGTCTGCCTGCCTGGTAACAGCTTGGATCTCTGTTTACCACGACTCAGGGGGCAATCCCTCACCTTCTAGAGCTTTAATTTGTGGGGAAGCCTTTCCTATGGTCATCACATTGGACATTGGAATAGTAAAAGAAATGTTCTCCAGCCCCATGGAAAATTGGAGGTGAGGTCCTTCCTTCTGTCTTAGTCTTCTGAGCAAGGGGAGAACACAAGGAAGGGCTCAGAGGAATCTGGGAAATCACGGGACAGTGATGTTGAGCCAGTGGAAGGGAGGAATAAAAATGAGTTAGAAGTAAATTCGTGCAGCCACTGTGGAAAGCAGTATGTAAGCTCCTCAGAAAACTAAAAAGAGAAATACCATACAACCCAGTAACTCTTTTCCTAGGAATTGACCTGAAGAAAACAAAATCCCTGATTAGAAAAGCTATATTCACCCCTATGTTTATTGGCACATTATTTACAATAGCCAAGATAAGGAAAGAACCCGTGTCCATCAATAGATGAATGGATAAAGAAGATATGGTACATATACACATGGGATATTATCCAGCCTAAAAAAGAAAATGATTCCACCATTTGCAACAACATGGATGGAGCTAGAGGGTATTATGCTCAGTGAAATAAGCCAGGTGGAGAAAGACAAATACCATTTGATTTCACTTATTCGTGGAATCTAAAAACAAAATAAAACAATATGAACAAAACATCAGTAGGCTCATAGACACTGAGACATGACTAGTGGTTACCATGGGGAAGGGGTTGAGGTGGGTGGGGAGATAAAGTGGCACAAAACCTCAGTCATGATATAAGTTGGTCACAGGGATGGAAGTGCAGCACGGAGAACGTGGCCAATGCTTCTGTAACATCTTTCTATGTTGACAGTAACTGCACTAGTTGGGATAAGGATCTAACAATGTGGTTACCTGTTGAATCACTATGTTGTAAACTTGAAGCCAGTATAATACTGTGTATCAACTATACTTCAATAAAAAAATGAGTCAGCACATAAGGAGAAGCATGGTGACAGAGAGAAAAATATGGGAACATGAGGCAGAGGTGAACAGCAGTGGGATGTTATAAACAAATCGCATATAGCAATTATAATTGTGTCAGTACTACATACTTGTTAACCAAATTAAAGTACAGTAATCGCAGCTGGGGAGTGATTCACTGAGCAGTTTTTGTGGGTTTGGCTCCTTCCTCGCCAGAACACCATGAGGTCAAGGGAACTTTCAATTTCATGATACTAAGTGAAAGAAGTCAGTCACAGAAAGACAAATGTGGTGTGACTGCATTTGTAAGAGGTGTCCAGAGTGGTCCAAGCCAGCCCCTCGGCGGCTGCCAGGGGCTGCAGGGAGGGGGAGCCGGGAGCTGTTTCATGGGTGTACTGTTTCAGTTTTGCAAGATGGCAATTCTGGTGATTTCCCAGCAGCATGAAGTGGGCCAGGAAGGGTGCTGGCTGATTGGGGCACTGTTCTGGTTAGAGCCAAGGCCAGGACTCAATGCCAGGCACGTCTTTGGCTACAGCCTGGCCCTTCACTGCTGTGTCACCTTGGTGTCTGCAACTATAACTAGGGCAGGAATTTTCCTGGAGGGATGCCAGGCTTAGGCTCTCAGTAAGAGTTGTGACTTTGGTTTGAGTTAATGTTTGGGTCTTGCTTTCTGATCAGGTCACCAACAGCATTTGCATTCTGGACAAGCAGGTGTCTGCCAGAAATACTCATATAGCTCCTGGGTACCTGCCCACCTAAAGTTATGCGTGCCATGTTTCTCCTGGTGCATAGCTCTTGCTCTAATGTGCCTAAATTTCTCCCATGAAATGCCTCTTTGGGTTGTGTTATTTACTAACTGTTCTTATCTGTGATTCTCAACTGTAGATCCACGTTGGAACTTTTAAAATATAGTGGTGCCCGGGTTCCACCTCAGATAGATCGGGGAATGATCCCTGGGGGTGGGGTCCTGGAGGCACTCTCTGGAAAGCTTCCCGGGGGAATTGCTGGCCGCTCAGCGTTCTGAACCACTGAGTTAGTCATGAACCAGATTGGTGATTCTCACTCTTGAAGAACCAGAATGGGAGTGAGATGGACTCTAGGCAGTTGGGGTCAGGAAAGGGTGGTCCTGCTGATCTTGTGGCCATCTCTGGGATTTTGGAGAGAGTAGGGATGGTCTCAGAACCAGAGCTCCAGGTGGTGTGGCAAAGTCTGCCCAAAATAAGTGAGGACAAGGGAAACCTGGCCTGCCTCACATGTTTGCTGACTGATTTTAAGACTGGATGCCTTGGGGACACAGTGCTAGGTGGGTGGGTGGCATCCATCACTTTGAAACTAGGAGCTCAGGAATGCCTGCAGCTGGATGCTTGACTGCACGCCTGCCGCTCAGCTCTGAGATGTGCTTCGGTTGGGAGACGTCTGGGCAGGTGCTGCTGAGCAGGCCAGGTGTTGGTGTTGGGTGTCAAAGACGTCATGTCAGTCAGGAGTCCTGGTTTTTGATACCTTGTATTTCTTTTCCTTTTATTTTCAGATAATCAGCCAGTCATATGTCAGGAAGAAAGCCTTGAAGAGGAAGGGATGGGTTTGTTGGGGTATCTTTCCAGAATCCCTGGTTGTAAGAAAAAGAAAGGTAAGCAGCAGGGGTGGTGCCTCCTGCTGGGTTTGTCCACCCAGTTTGGGAGGCACTGGGAAGCTGGGGAGCACGGTCACTCTACACGCTCCTGCTCCTTGAGGTGCACGGACCTGTCAGGAAGTCCACTAGAGCTGAAGAAACAGGCCTGTGTTCACACGGCTTCCTGCAGTCCCAGAAGTGAGGGAGGCGAGTGCTTCAGGTTTTGAGGGCCTGGACTGCAGACTGCCCTAAGGAGTAAGACTGGGCAAAGGACTTTCCAGCTTGGGGCAGCCAAAGCCTGGTGCCTGCTGCTCTTCTCAGTTGTATGTGGAAGGATATTGACATCCAGGTTTTCTGAGAGATTGCACCTCCGTTTCTTAGTTCCAGCGCACCACAGTCCCGTGGTGATAGCTCCTCCGTGCTTGGGCTTCTCCCACAGCCTAACTCTCTGTGTCTGCCGCAGATTACTGTAAGAAGTACAGAAAATATGTGCGGAGCCGATTCCAGAGTGTGAAAGACAGGAACGCCCGTCTGGGTGAGAGTGTGAACCTCAACAAACGCTACACCAGGTTGCGCCTGGTCAAGGAGCACCGGAGCCAGAAGGAGAGGGAGCACGAGCTCCTGGCCATCGGCAGAACCTCAGCCAAGACGTGGGACTGCCCCATGAGCTCCATGAGCATGGAGCTCCTGTTCGAGCCTGCTGACGAGCATGCCGAGCCCGTGCACACGGTGGTATTCCAGGGAGCAGCGGGCATCGGAAAGACAATGCTGGCCAGGAAGATCATGTTGGATTGGGCGTCAGAGAAACTTTACCAGGACAAGTTTGACTATTTGTTCTACATCCACTGCCGGGAGGTGAGCCTGGGGACACGGAGGAGCCTGGGGGACCTGATTGTCAGCTGCTGCCCGGGCCCAAACCCACCCATAGCCAAGATCGTGAGCAAGCCTTCCCGGATCCTCTTTCTCATGGATGGCTTCGATGAGCTGCAAGGTGCTTTCGATGAGCACACAGAGATGCTCTGCACCAACTGGCAGAAGGTGGAGCGGGGAGACATTCTCCTGAGCAGCCTCATCCGGAAGAGGCTGCTTCCCGAGGCCTCCCTGCTCATCACCACTAGACCTGTGGCCCTGGAGAAGCTGCAGCACTTACTGGAGCATCCCCGTCACGTCGAGATCCTGGGTTTCTCAGAGGCCAAGAGGAGGGAGTATTTCTTTAAGTATTTCTCTGATGAGCAGCAGGCCAGGGAAGCCTTCAGGCTGATTCAGGAGAATGAGGTCCTTTTCACCATGTGCTTTATTCCCCTGGTCTGCTGGATCGTGTGCACTGGGCTCAAGCAGCAGATGGACAGTGGCAAGAGTCTCGCGCAGACATCCAAGACCACCACGGCGGTGTACGTCTTCTTCCTCTACAGTTTACTGCACTCCCAGAGGGGGGCCCAGGAGCGCCAAGTCTCTGCCAACCTGCGGGGTCTCTGCTCGCTGGCTGCAGATGGTATCTGGAACCAGAAAATCCTGTTTGATGAGTGTGACCTCAGGAATCACGGCCTGCAGAAGGCAGATGTGTCCGCTTTCCTGAGGATGAACCTCTTCCAAAAGGAAGTGGACTGTGAGAAATTCTATAGCTTCATACACATGACCTTCCAGGAGTTCTTCGCTGCCATGTACTACCTGCTGGAAGAGGAGGAACAGGTGGGCACAAGGAACATGCCACGGACTTGTCCAAAGCTTCCCAGCCGAGACGTGACGGCCCTTCTTGAGAACTATGGAAAATTTGAAACAGGCTACCTGATTTTTGTTGTGCGTTTCCTCTTTGGCCTTGTAAACCAGGAGAGATCCTCCTACTTGGAGAAAAAATTGAGTTGCAAGATCTCTCAGCAGATTCGGCTGGAGCTGCTGAAGTGGATCCAGGTGAAAGCGAAGGCACGGAGGCTGCAGACAGAGCCCAGCCAGCTGGAACTGTTCTACTGCCTGTACGAGATGCAGGAGGAGGACTTTGTGCAGAGAGCGATGAGCCATTTCCCCAAAATCGAGATCAACCTCTCCACCAGAATGGACCGTGTGGTTTCTTCCTTCTGCATCGAGAACTGCCACAGTGTGGCATCCCTGTCCCTCAGGTTGCTCCATAATGCACCCAAGGAGGAGGAGGATGACGAGGAGGTTCAGGGCTCCGACGTGGACCACTGTGTCCTTCCGGACCCTCATGCTGCCTATTCCTACCGGTGAGGAAACCTGGCTTCAGGCAGTGGGTGGAAGGTGCTCGCTGCTTGCCAGCCAGCCAGCTTTCTCTTGGCACTTGCTGTGTCTCCCCTCTTCTCGGCTGTCCTCTAAATGCAGTTCCCACAACTGCATGGCAGAGCTGCACCTGCTTCTGCCAGACCCTTTCACTGGCAGGGATTGGCTAGTGGAGGAAGGGCAGGTGGATGCGTGGGGTGAGGAAAAGCCAGTGAGAACAGCAAGCCCATGTCAGGTGAATGCTCACTCAGCACGAGGTATAATGGGGTGGAGAATTGAATAGAAAATGCTGTAAACTCAGATTGCTTGTAATCTCCTTGGGGCTCTCTGCACAAGGCAGTAAATACCAGTGGGCAAAACAACCCCAGTGACTCTGTCCAGGAACGCAGAGGGAAGTCAGGTGGGGGAAGGACAGGGCTGTCCCGGCCCTGCACCACACCCAGCCATCACCAACAGCACCTTCGGCAGCTGTTCACTGAGGGGCCAGGTGCTTGAGATCCGCCTGCCCATCTGTACAGCTGAGTGGCGCTTACCATGACTTCAGAAGTCTCTGTGCAGCAGGAGCTGCCGCAGCTGCAGTGGTCGCAGAAGGGGGCCTCTCTGTGACTGCTTGGATTTAACCCCCTGGGGAGACACTTGGCCTGGGACAGGACTCAGGAGAGAGAGGGCTGGCCTTCTCCTGGCAGCAGGGGGTTTCTGTTTCCTCTCCGCCTCGGCTCCATTACCAGGCCCCCTTTGCCCTTCATGGCTCCCTCGTCGGGAATCACCTGCTGGGGCTTCGGTGGTGGCTGAGACCCAGTCCCGCTCCCAGCGGCTCATGCTCCGGCTGTGGGGACAGTCAGGGAGCAAGGGCAGACCGATGAGGGTGGGCTGTGGCAGGAGCCCCTGCAGAGCACCCCTGAGACACAGGGCAGCCCCCGACCTTGAAGGACCGGCATGAGAGAGCCCATCTGGGGGACAGTGGGGCCAGGCGGCAGGCGGCGGGAAAGCAGGCTCGTTTAGGTGATGGCGACTAGGTCCAAACGGGGAAGAAGCTGGGAGAGAGGGGAAGAAAGAGGGAGTGGGGGGCTGCAGACTCGCTCATTGGGGCCCTGAGAGCTATACTGATTTTCCCTTCTATTCTTCCTATCTCCACTTTCTAGGATGGCGAACTGCTATCTCACGTCCAGCTTCTGCCGGCGCCTCTTCTCGGTCCTGAGCACGAACTGGAAACTCATGGAACTGAACCTCAGCGGCAACACTGTGGGTGACCCGGGAATGAAGGTGCTGTGCGAGACGCTCGGGCAGCCTAGCTGCAACATTCGGAGGCTGTGGTGAGAAACCGCTTGCGTGTGTGTGACGGAGAGACATCCTGGGGGCCCTTCAGTGGGTCGTTAGTTCGCTAGGGCCGCTACAACAAAGTACCTGTTACAATGTAGACTGAGAAGCCTGAAGGGCAGAAGTCCATTTTCTCCCAGCCCTGGAGGCGAGGCATCTGAGGAGCTTC
>JAVSCE010013649.1:0-133878 GCA_032199065.1 Smutsia gigantea
GGACTAAGGAGCCGAGCGGGGGAGAAAGTCGTGTCCTTAGAACTGACCCTTGATCCCTGTCCTAGAGGTCCTTCCACGGCTCAGCGCGACGCAGGAATGGGGGTGGGGAGGAAGACGGGGGCTTCAAGACTCCAGCCTTTACCCCAGATAAACAGGTGGTTACAAACAGTTTTTGGCGGAGCCTCCTCTCCGTGGGACCTGCCCTAACGGATCTGCCACTCACCTTACCTTCTTTCATCCCTACAGCAAACCTTTGAATTAGGTGTTACAGATGAGGAAACTGAGGCACAGTGACCTGCCCCAGGTCACTTACCAGTATGGGACACATACAGGGTTTGACCCCAACAGTCTATCTTCTGAGTCCCTTGTTCACAGTAGGGGTTCTCCGAGTGGTGGGATTTGAGGGATTTTCAATTTGCTCTTTGTGCTTGTTGGCACTCCTTTTCTTGATGACTCCCTTTTCTTTGCCCCACGTGTACACACAGGTTCACACACAGACATTCGTGGCCATGCACACACACACACACACACACATGCTCACACATGCTGTTGCACTCACTCTCACTTGTGCACACACACACCCACAGTCCCTCCTGACACCACACACACACTCATGCACACCCTCACACGTGCATGCACCCACACTCACCCCTCTCACAGTGACACATACACAAAGGCAGGACAGCCCATTGCTCCTGAAGCCCCAGGGCCCCAGAAGGAGATGGGAGACGCTCATATCCTGTGATGTGGTCGCATCCTCCCCAGCACATTCTGGGGTCAGGGCTCCAGCCAGCAAGTCTCCCCAGTACCTTAGGGGACTGGGAGAATCCCCCTGCTCTCTGGACAAAGCCTCCATCAGCAGCCTGATGGGTGTTCATACTGGCTGGCCAGGGACAAGACTTCCCTATATTGTGTTTGAGTGTGGAATGTGTGCATGTGAATGTGTGGAATTGTGTTTTGAGTGACAGACAAGGTCCCTGCCTTTCTGAAGCTCTCAGTCAAGCTGGGGAGATGTGACTAAGCAAGGAAGCAAATCCAGTATCAAGTTATTGTCACTCAGAAGTGCTAGGAAGACAGTACGGGTGATGGGATGGTGAGCACCTGGAGGCAGCTGCTTTAGGCAGGGTGGCCTGGAAGGCCTCCCGAAAAGTGACATTTCAGCCAAGCTCTAATTGCTGCAGCAAGATCTGGCAGGAAAATGTTCTAGTCTGAAGAACTGAAAGTGCAAAGACCCTTCGGTGGGATGAGCTCAGCGTGCTTCAAGAGCAGCAACCAGACCTCCTGGTTAACATTTTGGATTTTACTCTCCATGCAAAGGGAAGCTGCTTGACCCTCACAACAAATCCTATGAGGAAGGAACTATCCCTGTTTTACAGATGTTAAAAATAGGGATCAAAGAGGTTGAATGACCGCCACCCCCTGCCCCAGCCCAAGGTCACACAGTTCATTGGTGGAGTCTGGAATGGAACCAAAGTCTCCGTCTGCTGAGTTGTTCCTAAAGATACAGTCAGGTCTCCACTGGCGCCTCCTCCCCTCCTGAGGCTTGAAATCTAGGTCACTGGGACCTGGGGGTCTTGGAGCCCTGCCCAAGCCTCCCGAGGCTACCAGGCTTCCCCAAAGAAGAGAATGACCACTGGGGCCCTGCTTTCCCAGCCCTGAGCTGTATGGCCTGAGAAGGTATTTAAATTTTTATGGACTTCTTGATTGCTCAGAGATAGTGAAGGGCCCTGCTCTCCAGGAAAGGATCCATTTCCCCAGCTCTGCATTCATTACCCACTAACTGCCTTCCTGCCCCAGGAGGCCCAGGCAGGCCCAGTACATGCAGCCAGCCCCCAGATGCCATGGTTATATTCCTCCCTTGCAGCAGTTTGCAAGGGGAGCCTGTTTTGCTAGTCCATTTAGACTGGCCCTCCCTGTGGCCCCCCTCCTCCTTGGAAATAGTGTCCTTGCCCCCCACCCTGCCCCAGCCTGGGCTCAGTCACCAAAGGGACTGGCAGCAAGAATAGTAGTAGTAAGTGCCAAGTCAGTGCTTTTTTGTTGTTCACTGCATAAGATATTATTGTCTCTATTGTATCGATAAGGAAACTAGGCTCAGTGAATTGCAGGGGCCTGCCTAGGGTCAGAAACTTAGTGAGAGGTAGAACCAGAATTAGAACACCCATCCTTCTGATTCCATGCATGTGCATAAATGTATACATATGTGTATGTGCCTGCTGCATACAAGTACATTTATGTGTGTGTCCGCATAGCTTCTTTTGCATCAACAGAGAGCATGCATACAAAAAAGGGCACAAATCGTAAGGGTACAGCTTGGTGAATTTTCACAAACTAGACACACCCACATAACCAGCACCTAGATCCCAAAACAGGACATTCCAGCCCTGCCGAAGCCCTTCCAGGTGCTGCTCACCAAGGTAATCATTACCCTTACTCCTACCAAAGGTCCATCCTGCCTGTTCCTGAATTTGATATAAATAAAATCATATAGCATGAACTATCTTGTATACTACGCCTTCCACTCAGCATTGTATTCTTGAGATTCATCTGTGCTGTGTGGAGCAGCACCGCAATCTTTTCTGTAGCTGCATAGTATTCCACTGGGTGCCTGGTCCACTATTCTTGGACTGTACAGTTGTTGGACATTTACATTGTTTCCAGTTTGGAGATGTCATGAATGAAGCTGCTATGAACAGTCCAAGTTTTATTATTGCAGTAAAATATACAGAACATAAAATTCACCATTTTATCCATTTTTAGCTGTTTTTAGAGCAGTTTTAGGTTCACACCAAAACTGAGTGGAAAGTTCAGGGATTTACCATATGCCTCCTGCCTCCTGCCTCCCCAACATACACCCACAGAGCCTCCCTATCCACATCCCACACCAGAGTGGTAAATTTGTTAAAATCAGTTAAGTCATATTGACAAATTATTATTGCCCAAAGTTCATAGTTTACCTTAAGATTCAGTCTTCTTGCAGTTGTATATTACATGGTTTTTGACAACATAATGAGATGTATGTATCTTATCATTATGGTATCATGGAGAAGTTTCATTGCCCTAAAAAGCCTCTGTGCTCAGCCTATTCACTTCTACCTCCTCCCGAGCATTTGGCAACCACGGATCCTTTTACTGTGTCCATAGTTCTGTATTTTCCAGATTGTCATATAGTTGGAATCATATAGTATGTAAACTTTTCAGATTGACTTCTTTCAATAATATGTATTTATGTTTCCTCCATGTCTTTTTATGGCTTGATAGCTCACTTACTTTTTAGCACTGAGTAACATTCCATTGTCTGTATGTAACACAGTTTATCCATTCACCTACTGAAGGACATCATTGTGCTTCCAAGTTTTGGCAATTATGAATAAAGCTGCTATAAACATCTATGTTCAGGAAGAATTAATATTGTCAAAATGGCCATCCTGCCTAAAGCAATCTACAGATTCAATGCAATCCCTATCAAAATATTGACTGCATTCTTCAACGAACTAGAACCACAAAAGACCCCAAATAGCCAAAGCAACCCTGAGAAGGAAAAATAAAGCATGGGGGATCTCGCTTCCCAACTTCAAGCTCTACTACAAAGCCACAGTAATCAAGACAATTTGGTACTGGCACAAGAACAGGCCCATAGACCAGTGGAACAGAATAGAGAGTCCAGATATTAACCCAAGCATATATGGTCAATTAATATATGATAAAGGAGCCATGGACATACAATGGGGAAATGACAGCCTCTTCAACAGCTGGTGTTGGCAAAACTGGACAGCTACATGTAAGAGAATGAAACTGGGATTGCTGTCTAACTCCATACACAAAAGGAAACTCAAAATGGATCAAAGACCTGAATGTAAGTCATGAAACCATAAAACTCTTAGAAGAAAATATAGGCAAAACTCTTGAATATAAACATGAGCAACTTCTTCATGAACATATCTCCCCAGGCAAGGGAAACAAAAGCAAAAATGAACAAGTGGGACTATATCAAACTAAAAACCTTCTGTACAGCAAAGGATATCATCAGTAGAACAAAAAGGCACCCTACAGTATGGAAGAATATATTCATAAATGACATATCTGATAAGGGGTTGACATCCAATATATACAAAGAGCTCACACACCTCAACAAACAAACAGCAAATAATCCAATTTAAAAATGGGCAGAGGATCTGAACAGATACTTCTCCAAAGAAGAAATTCAGATGGCCAACAGACACATGAAAAGATACTCCACATCGCTAATTATCAGGGAAATGCAAATTAAAACCACAATAGATACCACCTCACACCAGTTAGGATGGCCAACATCCAAAAGATAAGCAACAACAAATGCTGGTGAGGATGCAGAGAAAGGGGAACCCTTCTACACTGTTGGTGGGAATGTAAACTAGTTCAACCATTGTGGAGAGCAATATGGAGGTTCCTCAAAAAACTCAAAATAGAAATACCATTTGACCCAGGAATTCCACTCCTAAGAATTTACCCTAAGAATGCAGGAGCCCAGTTTGAAAAAGACATATGCACCCCTATGTTTATCGCAGCACTATTTACAATAGCCAAGAAATGGAAGCAACCTAAGTGTCCATCAGTAAATGAATGGATAAAGATGTGGCACATATACACAATGGAATACTATTCAGCCATAAGAAAGAAACAAATCCTACCATTTGCAGCAACATGGATGGAACTAGAGGGTATTATGCTCAGTGAAACAAGCCAGGTGGAGAGAGACAAGTGCCAAATGATTTCCCTGGAACAAAATAGCAGCACACTCAGAGACTCCAAGAAGGAACTAGTGGTTACCAAAGGGGAGGGGTGTGGGAGGGCAGGTGGGGAGGGAGGGAGAAGGGGATTGAGGGGTATTATGTTTAGTACACATGGTGTGGGGGATCACAGGGAAAACAGTGTAGCACAGAGAAGGCAAATAGTGAATCTGTGGCATCTTACTACACTGATGGACAGTGACTGCATTGGGGTATGGGTGGGGACTTGATAATATGGATAAATGTAGTAACTACATTTTTTTTCATGTGAAACTGTCATAAGAGTGTATATCAATAATACCTTAATCAAAAAAAAAAGAAATCACCAAACTATCTTTCAAGATAACCATACCATTCTGCATTCCTGCCAGCAATGAATGAGCATTTCTGTTGTTTTACAGCCTCACCAGCATTTGGTGGTGTCAGTGATTTGGATTTTGGCCATTCTATTAGGTAGGTGATGGTATCTCACTGCTGTTTTAATTTGCAATTTCCTAATGACATATGACTTGGAGCATCTTTTCATACTTTTTTTACCATATGTATATCTTGTTTGGTAAAGTGTCTGTTCAGGTCTTTTGCCTTTTTTAAAATTAGGTTATTTGTTTTTGTACTGTTGAGTTTTAAGTGTTCATTGTATATTCTGGATAACAGTCCTTTACAGATACATCTTCTGCAAATATTTTCTCCCAGTCTATAGTTTGTCTTATTCTCTTGACAAGATATCTTTCACTGAGCAAAGTTTCTAATTTTAATGAAGTTCAGCTTATCAATTCTTTCTCTCAGGGATCATGCCTTTGATGCTGTATCTAAAAATTCATCTCTGTACCCAAGAAGATCTGAATTTTTCTCATATGTTATTTTTAGGAGTTTCATAGTTTTTCATTTTACATTTAGCTCTATAATCTATTTTGAGTAAATTCTGTGAAAGGTGTAAGGTCTGTGTCTATATTCTTTTTTTTTTTTTTTTTTGCACGTGGATCTCCAGTTGTTCCAGTGCCATTTGTTGAAAAGACTGTCTTTGCTCCATTGTGTTGCCTTTGCTCTTTTGTCAAAGATCAATGACTTATATTTATGTGGGTCTATTTCTGGGCTCTCTATTCTGTTCCATTGAACCATGTGCCTATTCTTTCATCAATACCACACTGTCTTGGTTACTGTAGCCTCATAGTAAGTTTGGAAGTTAGGTAGTGTCAGTTTTCTGACTTTGTTCTTCTCTTTCAATATCATGTTGGCTATTTTCACATAGCAAAAATGATAGAGCCTGGCTGTGGACCTAGCTCTGAGCCACTCTAACATTTAGATAATCCATCCAAGAAACTCTTTCAGGTTCATTCATATATTTGCTCTTGTTTTTGCAGAAACAGTAACATACTTCAACTCTATTCTCCTCCTTGTTTTTACTCAATACATTTAGGCATTCCATACCTTTATGTAACTTTTGTATATACACAGATACACATTTTTTCCCTGCTACATATAGACTATTCTGTTAAGTAGATGCTCTGTATTTGGCCAGTTCCCTATAAGGGTGTTTAGGTTATTTCCAGATTTTTGCTGCTACAGTAACTACCTGCAAACTAGGATCTTTGCTCCCCTCCAAAAGTCTAGCTACAGAAAAAATAGAAATGCCATGTGACCCAGGAATTCCACTCCTAGGAATTTACCTGAAGAAAGCAAAAATTCCTGATTCAAAAAGATATATGCACCCTATGATGATAACTGCACTCTTTGCAATAGCCAAGATACAAAAGGAACTAAGTGTTCATCAGTAGATGAATGGATAAAACAGATGTGGTACATATACACAATGGAATATTATTCAGCCATAAAAAGAAAAGAAATCCTACCATTTGCAACAACATGGATGGACCCAGAGGGTATTATGCTCAGTGAAATAAGCCAGGCAGAGAAAGACAAATACCATATGATTGCACTTATTTGTGGAATATAAAAACAAAGCAAAACAAAAGGAACAAAACAGCATTAGACTCATAGACACTGAGAAGTGACTACTAGTGGTTACCAAGGGGGAGCAGAGTGGGGGAGGGGGAGGGAAAAGGGGGGCTGGTGAACCACTGTGATGTACATTTTATATATGTATATATATATATATATGTATAAAAGTCTAGCTACAGAACAAAAAAAAAAGTACATTTTAATTTCTCAACACTGCCACATTCCCCTTGAAGGAGGCTGTCCACAAGAGTAGCACAAGCTGTTTTAAATTCAGACAGTCCTTTAAACCTCTGACTGAAGGTTGGAGGGATGGGGGGTTATCTTGCCCCACCTGCTGCCCCTCTGGGCCTTGACCCACACTCCCCAGCTCTAGGTTCAGGCTGCACCCTTTGCCTGAAGGGCCGCCCCTTGGACCTCGCCATGGCTCGCTGTCTTGCACCTTCCACCTTTCCTGGAGAGCCTCTCCCAAAGTAGACCCATGGCACCTTCCATTGCCTCGCCCAGTTTTATTGCCTTTACAGCATTAACCACTACCTGAGATTATGTATTTGCTGGCTGAGTTTCAGTCTTCCCTGCTGCTGGAAGGATGGGTGTTTTCTATCTGTAGTCATAGCACCCAGCATCCAACACTGAGTAATCACTCAGTATATATTGCTGCCTCCCCTCTCCAAATCCCCACTACCTGCTCTATTTTTCTCAATAAAATGTATTCCCTTTCAACGATATAATTTACTATGTGTTGCCTGACTCTCTCATTAGAATGTCAGCTCCAGAAGGGCAGGTATCTTGTTTTGTTCGCTGCTGCATCTTAAACGCTTTGAATGGTGCACAGTATATAGTAAATGCTAGACAAATATCTGTTGCAAGAGTGAATAAATAAATGAATGATGAATGACCTAATGAAGATCATAACCCCCACCCTCCGGGGCTGACAGGCTGCCCCTCCAGAGGGAAAGACCGTTAAATGGCAGGCGCCCCCGGCAGGTGAGGCCATTTCTGTGTGCTTAGGATGAGCCTGAGACCCCCGACACGGGAGCGCGGAGCTGGAGGGCCTGGCTGGGCCGAAGGGGGCGGGGCTCGCCGCAGGTGGATGGGCGGAGTGAGTCGGCCCCGCCCCTGGAGTCCCCGCCCACGTGGAGCCTCGCCTGTCGCGGGCTGTCCCAGGAGCGCTTAGCTCCGACCTTGCCGTGGCGCAGCCTGGGCAGGAGGAGGGAGGAGCGACGGGAGGAGCCGAGCGAACGCAGCGCCGGGCGCAGTCTCCAATGAGCTGCGCGGAACCGGCGCCCTGACGACCCTAGCCCACTGCCTCCCCTGCCCACGACTCACCTGGTGCCAGGTAACGGGTAAGAGCGCGGCTCCCGGACCCCCGACTCGGGTCCTTCCCAGGCCGGGATGCCAAGACGAGCACAGGCGGGGGCGCCTGGGGCCCCCTGCCTCGTGGTGGAGTAGGCATCTCTGTTTTAGCTGGGAGCCTCCCGAGAGCCGCATGGCCCGCGCCCTTGTACCCCGGAGCCCGCAGCCGCAGGTCCCAGCCCCCCATCTCTGCAGCATCTTTCCCACGCCCGCAGGGCAAATGTTGCTTTTTTTTTTTTTAACCTCCCAGACGCCGCCGCCTCTTGGAATGGTGGGGGTGCCTATGAGGGAGGATCCTGGGATGTCTGTCCTCCCCCAGAATCGAAGTGGCGCGTCTTCTGAGGGCTTCCCACCTGGCCAACAGATCCCGAGCGCCCTGGCTGTGGCAGGACCCTGGGAGGGCCGGCTTGGGCCTGCCGACCTTGGCAAACCCCTTCCCCTCAGTGTCCCCAGCTGGCCACTGGACTGCTGCTCCTCACTCGTCCACCCTGGCACTTAGGCCTGTGGGTTCCAAGGCCTTATTTCTGGGCCTCTCTGTTAAAACAGGGTGCCCCCATCCCAGGCCTTAATTAAATAGCTTCAAGCTGGCCTGACAGGATTCCCCCACCACCTCTGCCCACCGCCCCATACCCTGGAGATAGGCTGGCCTCCATTCCCCTGCTTCAGATGGGGCAGGTGCCAGACGATATAAGATTGTAGGAAGGCCATCATAGCTCCCCAGAGCAACGAGTATCCTGAAACACCTTCCCCGAGTCCCAGAGTGAGGGCCAGTCCCGGCATGGGATGTGGTGGGTTCAGCAAGGGTGGGAGTCAGGATGGAACAACGTGGACCCTGCCCAGCCCTGGCCCTACATCTGGAGACCCCAGGGCAACACTGTCCTGCAGAATCAGCCTCAGTCAGCTTGTATTTGCTGAGCACTGAATGGGCCTTTCCACTGCTGGAAGATGACCACTTTGGGGTGAAAAGTTCCCCAAGTTTGGGGGAACCAAGCTGCTTGGGCCACCCATGTCCTTTAGGACCTTTTCTTGTGGTCCCTGAATAGCCTGGGTAGGGGCCCAACCAGAGAGTGAAGTGCTGGGTTTCCGCCCTGCCTTCCCTAGTTGTTGCATGCCACTTAGTTTTCCCAAGCCTCCATTTCCCCATCTGTAAAATGGGGATGATGACCCAGGGGCCTTCCCAGGGTAGTGGTGAGGATTAATTGAGATGGGAGGTGTCAGGCACTTAGCATGTTGTCTGACAGTTAGTAGCTGTTGTGGTTGTGATGATAATTGTTACTTATTATTTCGTGGCTGTTCCAGACTTTCCTTTTGTGCAGCTGACAGCTGGAGATGCCCCAGTCACCATTTCTTCTACCAGGAAGAAAAGCCTGGACAGGACCCCTGGTGGGATGGGACCACTTGCTGTCCTGGGCCATTCCTTAGCACTTGAGGTCAAGGCAACTTATTCCTGTCTTCCTGGGCCATGTCAGGCCTTGGGCAGTGTCTGCTCTGGCCTCTGGCCACCACCTTGTCCTTGTTCCTCAGTCGACACGTGTCACCCACGTGCCCACAGTATGCCCTCCAGCTCCACCTGGCCGAGCCCAGCTGTGTCCTCCAGGTCAGACAGATGGAGAGCAGGGACATACGTTCAAGCAGCCCTCTGCTCCCCACCCTTCTCTCCTCTGGGCTGGTGGTCTTGTCCCTTCACCCTCTTGCTTAGTAACTTTAAAAATAACAGAGTGTCATGTCCCCACTGGGACCATGAGGGCTGTAACCTAACCCGAGTTGGATTCTGCTCCATGAGAGCAGAAGGACTCAGTGTTGGGGAGCCTGGAACTCCAGTGCTATTGCCATTCTGCCTCCTGCTTGCTGGGTGACCCTGGAGAAGCCTCACCCATTCTGTCTCTGGGCCCCAGTTTCCCCATCTGTAAAATGTGGTTCAGATAGTCTGTGATGCCAGAGTGTGAAATTTTGTTTATCCCAGTGATGATAAACAGCTGGGGCTCCTGGGTGGGTAGCCATCAAGTGGGGTTGACATTACCCAAAGTGGAAGGGTGTCCAGGAGAAACTCTCCCAGTGACTGGGAGTGGGGTAGGGACAGCCGACCAAGCCCCTGGCTGATCTCTGGCAGGTCTGCCTCCTGTCCCACTTCTGAACCCCAGCTCCTTTCTGGGGGCTGAGGAACCCCTAATGTCCACCAAGATGAGAGCAGCAGCTGAGGTGGCTGGCAGGGCCTGGGTAGCCAGCAATGACTTGGCCAGGAGGCCTGGTGTGGCACTGGGCCAAGAGCATCCCTCCCCGGGTTCCAGCTCGCACTCACCCACTCCCTGGCTCCCCAAGGCCTCTGCATTGCAGCAGACAGGAGCCTTGGCTGCCTGGGCTCTGGGTACAGCAAGGGCCTGGGCAGAGGGCTTCTGTCCCCCCATCCCTACCCTTGCTTCCCCCCAACCCTTTTTCCCACTCAGCCCTGCCTTCCCCTGGAAGTACAGCCTGCTGACAAGGCAACCTTCTCTGGGACAGATCTAAGTCTGCCTGGAAGTGCCGGGGTGCAGGCAGAGCCCAGGCTTGGGGACCATCCCACCCCTGGGTCCTTTCATATCCCTCCACAGCATTGTTAGGATCTCGCCTATCCCTGGAGAGGCTGTTTTGAAGCATTAGGGCTTTGTTGTTGAGAGCACAGACTTCCTAACTCAACAGCCTGTGTTCACATCCCAGCTCTGCCACTTCCTAGCTGTGTGGCCTGGGACAGCTCAGTTAACCTCTATGCCTCAATTTTCTCAACTTTAAAATGGAGATAATAACAAAAGCTACCTCACAGGGTTCTTGTGAGGATGGATGCATGTAAATCACTTAGTATAGTGCTGGGCACACGTTAACATCAATAGCTGCCATTTGTCATTGTTGCCCTCCTCCACATCAGCTCCACTTCTTGGCTGAGCACCTGTGGTGTAGACTCTCTTTTCCTTAGATGAACGCACGCTGTTAACCCTTGTTATATTGAAAAGTGTTTAGCTTGCAGTTTAGAGCTCAGGTTCTAGAGCCAGATAGCTCTGGATTCAAATCCCAGCTTTGCCACTCACCAGCTGTGTGACCTTGGGCATGTTACTAACTTCTCTCGGCCTCAGTTTCTCTATCTGCTAAATGAGGGTGATGATAATGCAAATCTCACAAAGCTGTTGTGAGGATTGGATAAGCAAACACATATATAAAGCACATGGTACATCTAAAGGGCCAGGCCCACAGTGGGTTTCAAAACTGTTTGCTTGTAGTTATTAGGCACCTGCTTTGTGCCAGGCATGCAGTACAGAGGTTGAGAGTGAAGTTCTAGGATCCTTCGCATACTGGTTCAAGTCCTGGTTTGGGCCTTTGTTGGCAAAGTGATATGGAGCACATGCTTTTGCTTCTCTGTATCTCAGTTTCCTCAGCTGTAAATGGGAATGTGGAAATACCCACAGGATCCCTGTAGCTCCTAGGGTCTCTCAGGCCCTGGCTGAGTCCTGAGGCGCCTACTGTAGGGGATGCTTTGGACAAAGCAGACATCAAGCTCCAGAAAACCGAAGGGCCTAGGACTGTGGGTTAGGGTCAACCTGGCTGAAGGAAAAGATTCTGGAAACTTCCAGGCAGATGTGAAAGCCTGGGTTGTGCTGGGACCTTTGGCCACCCGTCTTGGTTTAAGCGGGTAGAGGCTTATTTGGGGAGGTGGAAAGCCTGATTTGGGGAGGAGGGAAGTGAGCAAGTATTAAGCATCTACTGTATGTGGTGATAATAATCAGAGGCAACTATTATATGCCAGGTACAGTGCCCAGTGTTCATGCATTGAACCTTGTGTTAATGCTTTACAAGTGAGGAAATAGGCTCAGAGAAGTTGATAGTAATAGTAGTAGTGAAAACAGTGACTATTTTTTGCACACTTTGCTTATCTCAACTTCATGTGCTTATCTCAACCTCCAGGTCCCGGCCCCTTCACCTCTCTGACCTCATGACCTCATGGGGCCTCCTAGCCTCCCTCTGGTGCACTGGCACACTGCTGCCTCAGGGCTCTGGCACTGTCTGTTCCACCCATCCAAAATGCCTTTCCTCCAGATATCCACATGGCAGACTCCTCTTTCGATCTTGCTCACCTATTACCTTCACAATGAGGTCTTCCCCTGTATAAAATTGCCCTCATCTTCCTCGGCCCCCATCCCCTCAACCTCACTCCTTTTTCCCAGCCCTTATCTCTCAACATACTGTATCATTTATTTTATTATATTTATTACCTGTTTCTGATGTGAATATGTCATCTCAACCAGAGCAGGGATCTTTGTTGACTTTGTTGATTGTTAAATCCCCAACACAAAGAACAGAGTCTGGCCCCCAGAGGGCACTCAATAAATATTCCTTGAACAAATGTGACCCTCCCAGCACTCCTGAAATCAGTACTCTTCTCACTGCGATTTTATAGATGAGGAAACTGAGGCTCCGAGATGTCAAGTGACTTGCTAAAGGCGACGCAGTCAGCAAGTAGTAAACCTGAACTCCTCTCCCCATTGCCCTACAGGTCTGACCTTGCCCTGTGGACAATGGCCCTGCCCCCATGAGCTAGATTCTGCCCCTGAGCACCTGTCCACCACCAGCCAGCAGGATGCAGCTGTGGAAGGCAGTGGTGGCGACCCTGGCCTTCATGAGCTTGGATATTGGCATAACCACGGCCATCTACATCCTCAGCCACCTGGACCGCAGCCTGCTGGAGGACATCCGTCATTTCAACATCTTTGACTCGGTGCTGGACCTCTGGGCGGCCTGCCTGTACCGCAGCTGTCTGCTGCTGGGAGCCACCATCGGCGTGGCCAAGAACAGTGCCCTGGGGCCCCAGCGGCTGCGGGCCTCATGGACAGTCATTGCCCTTGTGTGCCTCTTCATGGGCATCTATACCATGGTGAAGCTGCTGCTTTTCTCAGAGGTCCGCAAGCCGGTCCGGGACCCGTGGTTCTGGGCCCTCTTTGTGTGGACTTACATCTCGCTCACTGCTTCTTTCCTGCTCTGGTGGCTGCTGTCCACAGTGCGGCCAGACGCCAAGGCCCTTGGGCCAGGGGCTGAGGCCCAGGCCGAGGCTGAGGGCTTCCCTGGGGAGAACCAGCCCCAGCTTGAGCAGGCATCTGGGGCCACGCTGCAGAAGCTCCTGTCCTACACCAAGCCCGACGTGATCTTCCTTGTGGCAGCCTCCTTCTTCCTCATTGTGGCGGCTCTGGGTAGGTATGGACGGGCAGCCTGGCAGGCACCCAGGAAACTGACTGACAGGGGCACAACCTCCTCTCTCCCTTCTGCTTACATATTAAACATGTTATTTACATGCTTCCAACATGAAATTGACATAGTTTCACTCTGAATTCTGCCCAGACTCTCTTGATCCCCCTGCCCAGGGCTAACTACAGGAAAAAGTTGCAGAAACTACAAGTGGGCAAGAAACTACTTTTATGCATTTCCTGTATATGCTTCTAGTATTTCCTTTTGCAGCTACAAGCAAGAACACCTCACTCTTCCCAATTCCTCCCTTCTATTTTTTGTCTTGCTTTTTTCATGAAGCAATGTATTCTGGAATTTTCTCAGTCTTTTATTTGGCTTCATAATACTCCACTCTGTGGCTGTGGTAGATCCCTTGTTGTTGGACTTTTGGGTTGTTGAGTTTTTTTCTCTTACAGTACAATAACCTTGTTTATACACAATTCATATAAATGTGAGTATATCTATAGGATAAATTCCTGGAAGTAGGCGTGTTGGGTCAAAGCATTTTTGGTAATGAAGCAGAGTAGACTAGACCCCATCAGAGCATGTTGTCTGTGGTGAGAGTAAGTACAGGATTTCGTGAAACTTTATTAGCTATGTGTGTCCGTGTGTGTCCTGGATTGTGACGTAAAATGTATTGGTTACTTTGGTTCGGGTCCAAGCAGTTTGAAAACACCACTCCAGCAACATGGGCAAGAAGGTGATATTGTGGGGTTGAAACTCCATGGGTTCTGGGGGTGACAAGGCCGGAGCATGAATCCCAGTCCTGCTCTTCCCTGGCTGTGACCATGGGTGAGTTATCAGACCTTTCAGGACTCCGCTTGCTTCTTCAGTGAAATGGGGGTTGTTGCTGTCCTTATTTGATGATGTTGTAAAGTTTGAATAGAAACAAGAGTAGGGCAAGTACAGAGCCTGGCACATGGTTAGTACTCAGGCAAGTTAGCTCTTATGCGTCGTAATACGTTTAATTCATATGGACAGAGTCTGGGAGTGACCACAAAGCAAGAGTGTTCTCAAAGAGGATAGGCAGACCCCAGAGCTAGCCCCAATTCTGCAGCACTTTTCCTCGCTCTGTCCATCATGTGCCATCTCAGTCCCAGTCCCTTAGCTACTGTGTACTTCTAGGCAAGTTACTTGATCTCTCTGAGCCTGTCTCCTCATCTGCAAAATGGGCATAATGGTCGTCATTGCACTGGGGGCTTGTGAGGGTCATTGAGTTAATATGAGTAAGACACCCCAGACAGCTCCTGGCATATAGAAAGCTCCCAGTAAATGTTAGTGGCTGTGAGGATTGGGATTGACCCCCTTTCCATTTAACCAGGTGGTTTCTCCTACTCACACTTCAAGGCCAAAATGTCCCCTCCTCAGAGAAGCCTTCTCAGATTCTACAGACCATGGCCCTTTGCACCACAGTTATTGCACTGGTGATGTGAAGATCATGCACTCACCCTCCTGTGTCTCCTACCAGGTTTTGAGACCCTTGAGGGCAAGGGCCAGGTCTGACTCACCCCAGGTCCTCTAACACTCAGCACAGAACAGGCTCACTGAACGAATGAACCAACGAATGAATGAACAATGGCCGTCCTCCCTGCAAGGGCAGATGTCGCCCCATGACCTCATTTCTCTTGCTCGCTGGGGCCCTGTGTCAGCTGCTGTGTGCTCAGGGAATATGGATGTCCTAAAATATTGCCAAACAGCTTTTGCCAGCCTGTGGGATTGTGTCCAGTTTAAGGGCTCAGACTTGAGACAAGGCCCCTGACTTCACTGATAACTTGAGTTAAGTTTACTTAGCCTGGCCAAGCCTCAGTGTCTCATCCGAATATGGGGGCTTCACCAGATTGTTGAGAGAATTAGAGATGAAGCACGGTGCCTGCCAAAGTAAGTACTTCACACAAGCCAGGTGCTGTGATTATTAATAATTATTTTTCAATCAACAAGCATCCATTAAGGCCCAGCTTTTTCTGAAACCTCACAATCTGAAAGAAAAACCACCCGTTGTGAAAAAGGCTAGTTTTAGTGCTGCGTATCTCCTATTAAACTGACATTCTTTAATAGGGGTTTCATGGCAACCCAAGCACACAACCTCGGGTAAGTGACTTGGCTTCTTTGAGCACCAGGTTTCTCATCTGTGAAATGGGAAGAATGATGATACCACACTTGCGGAATTACTGGGAGGCATTTGAGACTCGAAAGAGGTGAGGCAGCAGACATCTGGGGTAGCAGTGCTCCAGTCAGAGGGAACAGCCCATGCAAAGGCCCTGAGTCAGGAAGGTGCCAGGTTCTTAAAGGAGAAGCAAAGGCCAAGGTAGCTGGAGAGAGAGGGAGCAAGAGAGAGGGAGCGGGAGAGAGCAGAAGTATAGGCAGGTCAGTAGCAGAGGCCCAGTCTTGCAGGGTGCTGTGAGCCACTGTAAGGACTCTGACCCTGCATATGACATGGCAGCTATTGGGCTGCTTGAGCTGAGGGGTGGCAGGATCTGATACTGGTTTCACAGGGTCCCACTGCCTGTTGAGTGGAGGACAGGCTGCTGGGGACAAGGATGGCAGCAGGGAGAACCAGGGAGGTGACTGAGGATGTCCAAACAAGATTGACGATTGGAACCTGGGGACAGTAGAGGCAGTGAAAGTGGTCAGACTGAAAGTTCTTTGAAGGTGGAGCCACAGGACTTGCTGATGGACCGGAGAGTTTCATGTGTTTCTTGTGCAGATTCGACAGGAATTGGCACTCCTTGGCACAGTGCCCCTCACCCAGGAAGGATGCAGTAAACGTGTGCTGTGGTTAATATTACCACTGGTACTTGCAGGAATCAGCATGCTGCTAGAGTTCTTTGATGTCCTTTTCTTCCTTGTGGGTAAACTGAGGCAGGACTGCAGCTGGGGTCCAGCTCCACAGCAGTGTCTGGAGACCCTGTTGCCCATCTGGCGGACCGTAAGGCCCTCTGGGCTGCTCCCTTGTGGTGGCTATGCCACAACCAGCAGAGGGCACCAGAACCCCAGAGAAGGCTACACAGTCCTGGCTGAGCCAACCACATAGAGCTGGCCAGATCTGTCCAGAATTCATTCACTGACCTTTATGGAGCGTCTGCTGAATGTTCAGCCCTGAGCCAGGTGTGCTTGTGGAAAGAGCTGCGGTGAAAACGGAACAGAGCCTGGTCTGCCCACCTTTGTTCCGTGTCCATCATTTCCACAAGATGAGGGTGGGCATTCCGGGTTACTGGGAAGGATGGGGAAGGAAAGAGCCCCCAGACTGGAAGCTGGTTTGTGCTGAAGTCCTGGCCCTTCCTCTTAATTGCTGTGTGACTTCTTGAAGATTATTCAGACCTTCTGAGTTTCCCATTCCACGCCTGTGAAATGGGGGTGACGCCCCATTCAGCCCCTCCTTCTCCCTCCTGCGCAGGATTGCTGTGAAGGAACAGTTAAGACAAATGGGTAAGAGCTAATCTGGAAAACCAAAGTGCCCCACTAAGAGGGGTGGGGCGGCAATTCCCAGCATTGCTCAGAACCAGCATATCAGCGTCTTCTGAGGTTCTAGAATTTGGACTCTGATCCCTCCACCAGTGAGAAGAGGGAAATGAACTTTGGTGTCCGTCAGCCACTGATTAGCTGTGTGGCCTGTGCAAGCATCATCTCATCTTTTTATCTTCACGTTTCTTGTCTGCAAAATAGGGTGGTAATGGGACCAACATAGCATCTATGTGCAGAGGGAATGAAATACGGCAAGGGAGTCCCATGGCTCTGAGTGCTCAGTGCCTGGGAGCCATTATTAATAATACTGAGCCAGTCCATGTAGGTTGAATAAGCCATGTTTCCTGTATTCCTGTTCCCTGAAAAGAGGGGGTCATTCAGCAGTACAGGCCTCCTATTCTGCCTCCACCACGGTGAGAAGCAGGAGTTTGCCTGGAGAGCACACCCCTTCCGTGGAGCCAGCAGTGGGTGGCGTGTGGGCTTCTGCAAGCTTGGGAGGAAGTGTATGGGCTCCCCTGTGTCAGACACCCCACGTATACCCTGTCTCCTGTAGGTGAGACCTTTCTCCCCTATTACACCGGCCGGGCCATTGATGGTATCGTCATCCAGAAGAGCATGGAGCAGTTCAGCACAGCTGTCATTGTCATGTGTCTGCTGGCTGTGGGCAGGTAACCGGCTCTCGACCCCACGCCCTGCTCCCCAGGCCTGCAGCAGGGGAGGGAGGGCGTGACCAGCTCCCCAGAGGCAGGTGGGCCAGGGAGGCCTGTGGTGGCCAACAACCAAACTGGCTTAGAGCTGATGTCCATTTGATTGAGCCATGCCGTAGACCACAACCTCTGTCCCTAAAAATGGCTGTCCTCCAGGGTTTCCCTTTCACCCTCCCTGGCTGCTTTCTAAGGGGGAAACAAGGGCCAGGCTTATCTGTGCTGCTCTGGAAGGGAGAGGGGTCGGCTGGGAAAGTTGGGTCCCTTGTCCCCAATAAACACACTCCCCTCTTTACCCTCACCTTGGGGGCTCCCACCCTGGAGAGAGGGCTTGAGGCTGGGGTCCCGCCCTGTCTCCGCCCTGCACCTCCTGGCAATTGGGGTTGGCAGGGAGCAGCAGGGGTATGGTGTTGGTCAATGGGAGGACGCCGTGCTCCATATAACATCTCTTATCTGCAATTAGCTCATTTGCCGCAGGTATTCGGGGCGGCATTTTTACCCTCGTATTTGCCAGACTGAACATTCGCCTTCGAAACCGTCTCTTCCGCTCGCTGGTGTCTCAGGAGATAAGCTTCTTCGATGAGAATCGCACTGGTTAGTCCTCCCGGGTCCTTGGGTGGCTTGGGGCTGGGCCTAGCCTGGGTGGGCTTGCCTCACATTGAGGAGTTAAAGGGGTATGTTCGTGGTCTCAGCCCCCTGGCTTTTCCTGCCATCCAGTTCAGAATGGCAGCAGCCCAGCAGGCTGGCTTGGACGCTGACCCTGTCTGAGCCCTGGGGAGCTGGCCTGCTGGCTGAGGTCTTGGTGTGAGCTGTGGCCACTGTAGGACCCTGGCCAGGCCACCCGAGGTCACTGCAGGAGCCACGGCCTTGCTTCCCACTGCCCTCTGGGAATCACAAGGGCCCAGTCCTGTGGCCTGAGAGACCCAGCTCCGGCCAGGGTGAGCAGTGTGTGTGCAGGGCAGGGCAGGGAAGGCAGTATAGGGTCCGGCCAAGATCCCAGGCTCTGAAACCAGCCTGGCACCAAGCCATACTTCCAGCACTCACTCACTGAACCTCCATGAGCCTATTGTTTCATCTCTAAAACGGGAACAATACTAGCTGCCCCTGCCGCTCTTAGCCCAGTATCCACGCCTGCTGAAAGGGTGTCTTCCTCCTCCCCCAGCCCCGATGGCTCTTCTCTCTGAGGGGAGAGGGCTGCGGGGCTGCTCCTGGCTCAGTCACACACACAAGCTGGGTGGCGCTGAGTGAGCGTCCCTGTGCAGAGCCTCGGCCACCTTCTCTTTACTGCGGGATGTGACGTCACAAGATGTGAGTGATGAGGGCCGGGCTCAGAGCAGCCCTCGAGGGGCGTCCACACTTCTCTCCGCACCTCCCCAGAAGGGTAGGGAGGCCCGAGCTTAGGGCCTGCCTCAGAGGCCCCTTAGTCTCCCCTGCCCTGCCCACAGTGGCCCACTGCCCCAGCGGGAGCTGAGCCACCTGTGTTCCAGGGGACCTTATCTCCCGTCTCACCTCGGACACCACCATGGTCAGCGACCTGGTCTCCCAGAATATCAACATCTTCCTGCGGAACACGGTCAAGGTCACGGGTGTGGTGGTCTTCATGTTCAGCCTCTCATGGCAGCTCTCCCTTGTCACCTTCATGGGCTTCCCCATCATCATGATGGTGTCTGACATCTACGGCAAGTACTACAAGGTAGGCCCCTCCTGGTCCCTGCTGGGCCCAGTGAGCCCTGGAGCTCCCAAGTGACCCCTCACAAGGGGCTGGGGGCTCATCTTGAGGCTGGGTTTGCATTCATCCACTTGTTCATTCAGTTGCTCCATTCCGTGGATATTTATTGGGCACCTGCTATCCCAGGAGCCAGGATAGGTTGATGTATGGGGGTACTTATATTCTAGTGAAAGAATACAGTGAATGACAGCAATAATAATAGTGAAAATATGTAATACAGGGGAGAAAATGAAGTGAGGAAGAGATGTTGGGGGCATCAGGGATGGCTGCAGTTTAAATAGGTCTTCCTGAGAAGGTGACATTTGAGTGAAGATCTGAAGGAGCTGGACATCTTGGGGAAGCTCCTTCCAAGCAAAGGGTGTAGCCAGTGCAAAGGCCCTGAGGTGAGGATGTGCCTGGTGGGCTTGAGCCTCAGGGAGGCTGGAGCCATGGGTGAAAGGAGGGGCTCGGAAACGAGAGCAGGGAGGGGATGGGGCCAGACTGGAGGCCTTTGAAGAGCTTTGGTTTTCCCTCTGGGCAAAGTTTGCTCTCTTTCTGTGGAGTGTATGTGTATGTTGGTTCAGGTCCCCTTGAGCGAGGCCATCCCCTGCAGTCTGCAGTTAAGGGCAGGTTACCCGCTCCACCTACCCCTTGGCACTGTTTCCACTGGGAAGGTTGGCCTTTGAGCTAGGCCCCAACCTCACCTTCCTGCTTTGCAGGTTGATGGGTGGCCCTGAGTTCTATGGGACCAAGGCCGAGTTCAGACTTATGCAGGTGGCCTCTTCCCCGGTGATCCAGGCCTGAGAGAGCAGGGTACTCCTAAGCAGGAGGCTTTGACATGTGATTGGCTCAGCGTCACCAGCTCAATCGGAACCCTTAGTGCCTGTGACCTGAGAGGCCAGCCCCCAAGTCCATTCCCCACGACCCAGTGTGTCACCTGGTAGAGCCCACCACCCAGGAGGGCCTCTCCCCTCCATTCTGGGTCACAGACCTCACTGATTTCCTCCCTGTGTAGAAAAAGTAAATATCGTAAGTTGGAGTTGGAGCTGTTTCCCTTCCTCTGCTCCCCACCCCGCCCTTCCTGCCTTCCTGCCAGCCCCTGGGACAGGGCAGGAAACCCTGGAGCACCCCCTTCAGCCCCACCTCTGTGCATATCCCAGGCCCCGCCTTCAAGTCCAGTGGGCGGAACCTCAAGGAAGCTCAGTTGGGTCTTTTACTTTGTGCCTGAACGTGTTGAGTGTAGTCACCGAGTCATCACCACGAGCCACATACATTGCGCACGGCCAGACATGACTCCGTGCAGTGTGGTTCCTCCGGGGATGCTGGAGCACATTGCATGCTTGTGATGGCCTCAGCATGACTTGAAGGTCACAGGACATGCCCATGCATGACCCCAGACTGGCCTCTCAGGCGGCCTTCCTGGCTGGTGTGAGAATCTGAGCATGTTAACTATTGCAAGGCCTGACCAGCTCTACCCAGAGGCTGCTTCTGGGACTCTGGCAGGCAGCAGCTTGGTGGTCATACACTTGGGAGCACTTCCGAGCCACTTCTACCTGGGTACACATACATGACACAGGCAGACTTCACAGCCTGCGGCCTCTGCCACCATGTAGAATTTGCTAGTTCTGGAATCTCCGCGCCAACCCTCAGGCTCTTAGATCACCCAATGTATGCTGATGATGTGAACAGTAGTCCCTTAGCAGCTGGTGTTTCCTGTGTAGCGTTAAGCCTGAACAACCCTTCAGGCGTCCCTGTTCTTGGGTCAGTACAGGATCAAGTGTTGAGTGTTTCTTTCTGAGGAGATTAGCAAAACCTATATGGTCCAGAACAGCTTCCTCTGAGTACTGGAGATGACTTAATGGTCAGCACCCCCATCCTCAGGAGCTCACCCCAAGAACCCCACTGAATTCTGTTCTCTGAGTCTCTGTCATGTCAAGCTAGGAGGTGGGGAAGGAAGGGGAGCTAGGTCCCATCCTTCTGTGCCTGCGACTCCCTGCCTAGAGCTGTTGCCACGTAAGGGCAGAAAAGCCCGGAGAGGCCAGGGGCTCTGGTACACAGTGAGACTGTCTGTTTTGGGTTCCTCTCCTTTTTGTCCCCACTCCTTCCCTTAGAGGCTGTCCAAAGACGTTCAGAATGCCCTGGCCAGGGCCAGCAGCACTGCCGAGGAGACCATCAGCGCCATGAAGACTGTCCGGAGCTTTGCCAATGAGGAGGAGGAGGCAGAGGTGTACTCGCGCAAGCTGCAGCAGGTGTACAAGCTGAACAGGAAGGAGGCGGCGGCCTACACATACTACGTCTGGGGCAGTGGGGTACGTGGCCCTGGCCCAGGCAGGTGTGGCCATGGGGGGACTGGATGCAAAGATACGGGAACCCCATCAGGACATTAGCCCAGGTCCTGCATGTTGGGGTCAGGCTGGCTGCGCTTCACTTCACTCTGTCTCAGCTTTCTGATTGTCCACAGAGAATCTTCTCAGAAAAGAACGCAGTGTCCCACTTAATGTTCCCACAGACTACCTCCTCTTTCCCTCCCACTGGGCATGCGGTGGCAGTGTAGGAGTGTTCTTTTCTCACCTGGGGAGACATCCCTGGCAAGGAGGGGAGTCACCCCCAGGCCAGCCACTTTCCGGCAGGTTCTCTGTCACAACCACACACATCCCGTTAGAGGCCCAGCTCGCTCCCTGGGCTGAGTCACAGCCCCTCCCTGGATAATGGGGTGCACCGGCACCCTGTTGGTGTCTGCTGGCCAAATCTGGGTGGTGGGCTCCTTGGAGATAGGTGGGGTAGAATGAGACGGTTTGGAGTTCTGGGGGAAGGAGGGGCTGGTGGCCTACAGGGGAACCAGGACACAGGGACAGAGCAGGCCACCCTCAAAAATACCCAGCCATCCCGGAGAAGGCGCCTGAAATCGCGCTTAGCGGGCCAAGCCTCTTGACAGTCTGCCCACCATTAGGGGCGCCTTTTGTCACCTGCACAGAAGCACAGTGGTCTAGCCATGGATCTAGTCTGACCAGCTGGGGCTTGGGGTAGGGAGGGGCAGAGAGGGACCCTGAATGGGTCCTCATGGGCACTTAGGTTCCACTACTCCCAGACACTCCCCAGGTGCTGGAGGGGAGCAGGGAGGGTGCCCAGACACAGCCCCTCGTGCACAGAACCTGGTGGGGCAGGGCTATGCCTGGCTCTCTGTGGGACCTCATCCAGTGGGCTCAACCTCTCTGAGCCACGCTTTTCCCAACAAGGACAACCAACGGCTCCTTCTTGGCCTCACCGAGGTGCTTGGGAGTTGCATGTATGTGCCAGGGCCTTACAAAGAAAACCTTGTTCCTGGCCAGGCCCAAGGTTGCTCCGGCTAGAGACCTCTTTAGGGAAAACTCCTTGGCAGCAGGAGAGGAAGTCATGAGTGACAGACAGGCACCAGCATGTGGGAGGACATCCCTGCCACTGGCTGGAGTTTCCGTTAGTGGCTGAGAGTGTGTGCCTCAGTGGCTCCCACCTTCCCCTGCAGCGTTGGGGGTTGGGTGGGGGTTCTGAGCCAAGGCCCCTGTGACCTGAATCCCCTTTCTATCTGCCCCCAGCTCACGCTTCTGGTGGTCCAGGTCAGTATCCTCTACTATGGGGGCCACCTCGTCATCTCCGGGCAGATGACCAGCGGCAACCTCATCTCCTTCATTATCTACGAGTTTGTCCTGGGAGATTGTATGGAGGTGAGGGGCTGGCTTGGGGTGGGGCGCTGGGGAGAGGGGAGGGTTGGGGAAGAGCATCTAAATGGGGGTGTGCTCCAGGATCTGAGGGATGTGGCATTTTTTTCTACAGTAGGTGGGGAGAGAACCAAATCCTAACAGTAAGAATGATACTGACAGTGGCGGGCACCCCCACTCATCAGGCAGAGTAGCAGCGACAAATATTATTTCAGGAAACGTTCATAGGGTGCCAGGAGGGCTTGGTACTTTCCCAGTTCCCATTCTCAGAGAAACGCTGTGGCTCGGAGAGGCTCAGTGACTCGGCCTCCAGGTTTGTGGGGAACTGGGTTCAAAGCCAGATGGGTCTATTTTAAAACAAAGGGGTTGCTTTAGATGATGTGTTAATTTGGGTTCCCTGGCCAGCAGCTCCGGAGAAGAGGAAACGGAGTGTGTATCCGAGCTGCCAGCAGTCAGTGCCTGAGTGCGGGGAGTGGTCTGCGCCCCAAGCCCCGGGCACTGAGGGTGGGCCTTGGTGCCTAAGGTGACAGGGATGCGGATGGGGGCGGGCATTGGCATCTGCTGCAGATGGCACTTTGTTTTAGCTCTAGTCACACCTGCTATGTCCTTTGACTCAGCAGTTCTGCCTCTAGGAACCACGCTTCAGAAATTCCCGCACCAATGGGCATGTGTTTCCCAGGATGTTCAATGCCACGCTGTTCCCAGTAGTGAAAACTTAACCTCAAATGCCCACCGAATCAGAGATTGGGTGCATACAGTACATCTGTATTCCAGACACTACAGAAACTAGGCAGCAGCTCAGAAATGAGGTGAATCTGTGTGTCCCAGCGGGGTCATTGAGCCTCTCTGCCTCGGTCTCTTCCTCTGCTGTGCTGGGTGGTAGTAGGTCTGGAGGCACAAGCTCCTAAGGCGATCTGACAAATGCCATAAGTACTCTCTATTGCTGCCCACCTAATGCCACTATTGTAGTATCTGCTGTCCTAGCAAGGGGCCCTGGGAGCCTCCTGGGGGCCCCACCCCCAACCCGCTGCTGTGTCCTTGCTCTCTCTGCACCCCTTCGTCCCTGTGGCACCATAGGGGGAGTCCCAGGATTGGGGTGTCAGGGACAGAAACATGTGATTCCTCCCCTCGCAGTCCGTGGGCTCTGTCTATAGTGGCCTCATGCAAGGTGTAGGGGCCGCTGAGAAGGTGTTTGAGTTCATTGACCGCCAGCCGACCATGGTACATGACGGGAACTTGGCCCCTGACCACCTGGAGGGCCGGGTAGACTTTGAGAATGTGACCTTCACCTACCGCACTCGACCCAACACCCAAGTCCTGCAGGTGAGAGGGGCTCCATCATCCTTTCCCTCATCCCATCTCTTTCACAGCTCATACATGCCAGGCTGGGCAGCAAAGCCATGAATACATAAGGCCGAGCCCCTGCCCTCATGGAGTTTAGGCTCTAGTTGGGGAAGACAGATCATTAAGGGGATTCCAGATAATAAGTGCCAAGAAGGCCATAATAAATCAGGGTGGTGTGATCAGGGTAGTCTGCAGCAGAGATGATATTAACAGTCAAGGAGGGCTTCTTGGAGGAGGTAACATTTGTGCTGAGATCTGAATGAGGAGCAGAAGCCAACCAAGTAGCTCTCTGCAGAAAGGACATCCCAGGCAGAGGAAACAAATGTAAAGGTGCTGCTAGATCCTAGAAAGGAGAGCATCCCAGGGGGACAAGAGGGCCCAGGCATGGCCAAGTAGCCTGAGGCAGCCTGGGAAGGGTACTGCCTGAGTCTGAAGCCAGAGCGTCTGAGCCAGTGCCCCACACTGTGTCCGCGTGTTCCTTGCAGAATGTCTCCTTCAGCCTGTCACCAGGAAAGGTGACTGCACTCGTGGGGCCCTCGGGCAGTGGAAAGAGTTCCTGTGTCAACATCCTGGAGAACTTTTACCCCCTGGAGGGGGGCCGCGTGCTGCTGGACGGGAGGCCCATCGGCGCCTATGACCACAAGTACCTGCATCATGTGGTACGTACCCAGGCCTTGCTGCTCTCCGCGGCCCCTTCTCTGTCTAACCCCCTTCATGAGCCATGGCACAGATGCGGAGAAGAGCTTAAAGATAAATGAACAGTCCAGAGAATCTGCACCAGTGCAACACCAGCAAGTCAAGAAACAGAACATTCCAGCACTCTAGAAGCCCCCTTGCCCCATGTGCCCCTTCTCTTCCCTCCGGAAGCAGCATCCCGTCTGACTTTTAGGGTCACGATTTTGTTGCTTTTCTTTAGTTTCACCATCTCTCTGTGCCTCCCCAGATAGCATGCTGTGTTTTGCCTTGTGGAACTTCATCTGGCTGAAGTCACGAAGGTGTATTTGTCTATGTCTTGCTTCTTGCACTCAACATTACTTGTGAGTCAGCCAGGTTGAGGCTGTGGTTGCAGCTCATTCGTTTTCACTGTGGGATGATAATCCACTGTGTCAGCATGACACCACCTCTTTATGCATTCTGCTCTTGATGGATATTTAGGTTGTTTCCTGTTTTTTTACTGCTGACATGGACAATTTTGTCCATGTTTCCTGGTACACACAGGTATATCCTCCCAGAGTGGATGCGTATCCCCAACTTGAATAGTTACTATCACAAAAGTTCTTGCCACTAGGATGGTCATTCCACGTTACATTCCCACTAGCAGTGGGTGAGAATTCCAGTTGCTCCACATCTGTAGTACTTACAGGAGTCCATTCACAACCATACAGTTTTGGGTAATTTTTTTTAAAAAGGAGCCTCAACACTGGATTCTGTGCTGGCATAACAGTAGGGATGCCCAGGATGATTGTTCAGGTCATACACTATAAAAGAAACACGAAGTATTAAGGAGGCACCATTTACATCATCAGCATACACTGAATTATGTGAAATCCTGAGAGTTAGCACAGAGATTCCAGAACTCCTAGCAAGCTCTGTGTGGCGGTAGAGGCCATGGGCTGTGACACCTGCCCACATCATGTATGTATAACCAGGTCTAGATGACCGAGAAGTGGTCCCAGGTATGTGACCACTGAGTTCTGGATGTGGCCCCTGAGCAGAGCTGTTCAAGCCTTGCAGCAGTTGATATACTGTCTGGTACCTAATATTCTCAGACAGCTGATACTGTCAGCCTAACTTGTCTCCAGTTGCTGTGGGTAGGAGTAGCTCACTGTGGTTTTTTGCATTTTCCTAATGACTGAAGATATTAAGTACCTTTTCATATGATTATTCACCACTTGGGTTTCCTCTTTTGTGAATATCTTCTTTTTAACTTAAATTAAAATCTAAAATTTTTATAAACCCAAAACAGTATAATGCAAAATCTAACCGTATTCCCATATAGTTGGAGAATTTTATAACTAAGATGTAAGAGATCCCCTCCACCTTGCTTTTTAAATTCCACCCCATGGAAGTAACCAATGTTAGCAGTTCAGTAATCATCCTTTCCAACCTGTTTCCTATCTTTATACAAGTGTATCAATATATAAAGGCACATATATAGTTTTTCTTAACAAAAATAGAATTGTTCTGTGTGTACTTGTATTGCAATTTGATTTTATGGATGCACTGTAATTATTCAACCAATCTGCAGGTTATGGACAACTAGATTATTTCTTTTTCTTTCTCTTCTTTATTTTCCTGTTTACAGGGTTACAGTGATACCCTCCATTTGATCATTTCAGTAGGCCAAATTCCTAAAACTGGGACCATGGAATGACAATGCCTTTCTATTGTTCTCTTAGAAGGAAGGAGTTAACAGCCAGGGAGGTCTTTGTGGCCTCCTGTCTCCTGTCATGGACAAACTCATTCACAGAGCAACACTCCACATTCTCTTTCTCTAAATTTTTTTCTAGGACGGGCAGACAGCCAGCTGTCTCAGAGGTCAGGGAACTTGGCTTAGCCCAGAGTGACAAGCCTAGTGGGCCCCAGTTTGTTGGTCTGGGGAGGCTGAGGGCTTGTGCAGAATGAGGAAGGAAGAGAAACAGCTGAATGCTGGCAGCTGGGCACAAGCCCTGATCAGATTTCAGACCTGAGACCCCTTGTATCAGCCAGGTATGGTGCTGGAAAGGTTCCTGGTGACAGCTGGATGGTTCCTGGCCTCTCATGCCCCATCCTTCCTCCTCTGCAGATCTCTTTGGTGAGCCAGGAGCCAGTGCTGTTTGCCCGTTCCATCACAGACAACATCTCCTATGGCCTGTCCACTGTGCCCTTCGAGATGGTGGTGGAGGCTGCACAGAAGGCAAATGCCCATGGCTTCATCATGGAGCTCCAGGATGGCTACAATACAGGTATGGAGCCCAGGAGCATCACCTCCACTGTGCCTGGAAGTCCACCCTCAGGGATATCACCCTCTGAGTTAAGCAGTGCCCCTGCCAGCTGCTCTCTTTCAGGTGAAATTCACATAATAGAAACTTAACCATTTTAAAGGGAACAATTCAGTGTCATTTAGTACATTCACAATACTGTACAACTACCACCTCCATTGGGTTCCAAAACATTATTTTTACATAATATATAAGTATTGTATTAATTAACTATGGTTACTTAATTTTATATTAATAAACTAGGATGTTGATGAATTTAATAATTATCTATATTACATATTTATTACATTTAATATACTTTAAAATGTTAACTCTTGAGAAGGAACTATTCACATGGTTCAAAAGTAAAAGCATAAAATGATTTACAATGAAGAGCTTTGTTCTGTCTCTTTCTCCATCCCCCGTTTTCTTATGCCTCCACCAAAACTTCTTTCATTAGTTCCTTACATGTCCTTTTGGAATTTCTTTAATGCAATATGACTATGTATTTTTATTTCATCCTGCCCTTTTACAGGAAAAAAAAAAGCACCTTATATTCTATACCTGGCTTTTTAAAATTTCACCCAGTATCTTAATGACTTTTCCATATTGGCACATAGAGTACTGCCTTGTTTGCTTTCTTTTAACAGCTGTATAGTATTCCAGTTGATGGGCTTTATAATAATTTACCTAATAGTTTATTCCATTTCCTGTTGATGGACATTTGAGTAGGTTTTTTGTTTCTGTTTTTCAGTAGCAGTGCTGTAAGTCACACACGTCATATGCCTGTGTCACTGTGCATGGGAAAGTTGATCTTTAGGGAAAATTCACAGAGATGGGTTTGCTGGTGCAAGGGTTGTGCACTTGTAATTGTGATCCATACACTTGCACAATACAGGCCAACGGACACAGAAGTGTATGTGCTGCAGCCCCGTTATTTTGAGCTGTGGGGATCTCACCAGCTGCACTTGCCCCAGAAGGTCGGGGAGTGACTGTTTCCCCACAGCCACACCAGCACAGTGTATTATCAAACATTTGGATTTTTGCCAAATTAATGGGCAAAAATTGGCATCTTGGTACAGCCAGATGTTCGTTAAAGCCGGATGTCTCATAATTTGCAGGCCTTTTAGGAACAGGGCAGGAGACTATCCTTCCCTGACTTTCCGAGCTGTTGGTCATCCCAGCTGGTGGCCCTTAAAACCACACCTTTTCCTGGAGAGCACAGCTCCCATGGCACAGAGAAAGGCAGGTGAAGGGGGCTTCTCACTGTTTCCTGGGGCTTCCCCATGTCCTGCTTACTTGCCCCTGTGCCTCTCACACAGAGACGGGGGAGAAGGGTGCCCAGCTGTCAGGTGGCCAGAAGCAGCGGGTGGCCATGGCCCGGGCTCTGGTGCGGAGCCCACCTGTCCTCATCCTGGACGAAGCCACCAGTGCCCTGGATGCAGAGAGCGAGTACCTGGTGAGTTGCGGGCTGGTGGGATAATATGGAGTGGGGTACAGCTCTAGGTGGTCAGAGTCCCTCGTCCACCCAGGGCATGGGCACTGGGCAGGGCCCAGAGACACTGCTGGGGCTCTCCCAGGCTGTCAGCTTCTGGGACTGGGCTGTTTCAGTGTTGAGGATGGGGATCTGGGGGAGAGGAGTGTCCTAGCTCTCAGCAGAGCTGTGACCGTATGAGATAGGGGTTAGCATCAGGAGATGCAATGCCTGCAGCTGATGACATGAGCAAGTCACTTCCTCTCTCCGAGTCGTTTTCATTGATAAAGAGGGTGCGGCAGTGATTTCTGGCTACCTAGCTACCTCGGTCTCCCCAGGGGTCAGTTCTCTAGTCAAGTCTTCACTGAGCTCCTTCCAGGTGCCAGGCACTGTACAGGCACTGAGGTTACCATGGCGGGGAGACCAAATGGCCAGGACCCATGCTCCCATGGTGTTTCCACTCCAAGGGGAAAAACAGATAATAAACAAGGGGACAAGTATGAGTTCAGCCTGTGGCCTATGCACATAGAAGATGAAATAGTCACGTGACACAGAGACTGAGAGGGGTGACTGCTGTCAGGAGGAACAGCCAGACGTTAGTTAAAGCTGGACAGACATTTTATTCAGTAGCTACTGACAATAGGGAAAAGAGCTGAGCTCTGTCCCAATTTGTGCAGAGGTGACAGTAGAGGCAGGGGGTGTTTTAGAGAGAGAATGAGTACATAGGGGAGAAAGCTGGGCCCAGGAGAAACCTCACAAAGGCTTGGTCAGTGTGAGTGCAACTAGGCCAGCTGTCTGCAGACAGCCCCTTTTGGTTAGGATTTTAGCCCCCCAAGGAGACTGGGACACAGAGGCCCTATCCTTCCTGATGATCAAATTTCAAAGGAATGGCTTTCAGGTCCTTGAGAAAGACACTCCTGAGTTGTAGGAGATTCTATCTCAAAGGGGCAGAGGAAGTATTTACAATGATTAGCCCTTTTTTAGTAGGTGCCCTAAGTAAGGGAGGTCAGGGACCTACCATCAAGTGTTGGCTAGACCAGTCAGTTCTCCTGGCAGCGCTGAGTATATAGGGGAGCTGGGGTCATCCCAGGGACAAGGCCTTGTGCTTCAGAAGGCCTGCTGAGGTGTGGCTGTCCCTTAGCCCAGGTTGATGGAGTCAAATGTGCTGCGAGCTTGCAATATGCAGTGATAGAACCAGGGCCATCAGGTACCATTGGAGCTGAGACCCGAAAGGAAAGGAGCCGGTCATGGGGCATTCTGGGGTAAGAGCGTCCCAGGAAGAGGGGCAGTGGGTGCAAAGGCCCAGAGCAAGTTCACAGCCAAGGTGAAGATTGTGGCTGGTGGGTGGGCACTAAGCAGAGCCAGGTGAGGACAGAGCCGTAGGGAGGCAGGAGCTCCTTGGGCCCTAGAAAGGAATTTTGATTTTGCTTTTAATTATTAGATTTTATTTTTTAGAGCAGTTTTAGAGTTGAACAGAAAGTACAGAGGCTTCCCATATACCTCTTTCCCCTGTTACTAACATCTTGCTGTGGTGCCTTTGTGACAATTGATGGACCAATATTAAAGCATTACGAGCTCAAGACCATAGTTTACATTAAGTGTACATTCTATGGGTTTTGACAAATGCAGTGTCATGTATCCGCCATCATGGCCACACAGTTGTTTCACAGCCCTAAAACTTCTGCAGGACTTGGATTTTTTCCTAAATGGGACAAGAAGCTATTGGAGGCCTTGGACCAGGGGTTCAGCAGGAACTGATTCAAATGTTTAAGTCCATGTGGGGAATGGAATGGGGAGCAGGGCAGGAAGTTGCAGGCATCTGGGCAAGGGTAACGGGGCGGAAGCCGGAGCCCAGCGAGGCAAACTGGGGATGTGGGGGTCTGCAGGGTTCGCTAACGAATCAGATTTGGGTGATGAGGGCAGGGTGAGAGATTGAGGGTGGTGGCTCTGTTGGCGTGAGCTTTGGGGATGATGCTGAGACTGTTCACCAAGGTGAAGGTCAGAGGGAGGAGCAGGACCACCAGGCAAGGGCACGTCTGTCACTCGCTGAAATTTGATCATCAGGAAGGATAGGGCCTCTGTGTCCCAGTCTCCTTGGGGGGCTAAAATCCTAACCAAAAGGGGCTGTCTGCAGACAGCTGGCCTAGTTGCACTCACACTGACCAAGCCTTTGTGAGGTTTCTCCTGGGCCCAGCTTTCTCCCCTATGTACTCATTCTCTCTCTAAAACACCCCCTGCCTCTACTGTCACCTCTGCACAAATTGGGACAGCGCTCCCCTCGTGCTGGGCACTGAGCTCTGTCCCTGTGAACAAACACCCGGGAGCAGGGCCTATGCGGGCCCTCACTTTACCAGTGAGGCCCTGGGGCTCTAGGATGGGTCAGGATCAGTGCAGGACAGTGGGCTTGTGGGAGTGGTGGCGTGATGGGAGCCAGCGCCCGCCTGTCCCCTCAGGTCCAGCAGGCTGTCCACGGTCACCTGCCGAAGCATACGGTGCTCATCATTGCACACCGGCTGAGCACCGTGGAGCGGGCACACTGCATCGTAGTGCTGGACAAGGGCCGCGTGGTGCAGCAGGGCACACACCAGCAGCTGCTGGCCCAGGGCGGCCTCTATGCCACACTGGTGCAGCGACAGATGCTAGGGCTTGAGCCTGCCTTGGACTACACAGCTGGCCACAAGGAGCCGCCAGGCAATGACTGTTGCAAGGCCTGACCTCTGCCCCTGCCTCTCCTGGTTGGGCAGAGGCCCCGGCGCCTGCCTGACAGATGTATCGGTGGGACCCTCAACTGCGCTCTGAGCCCAAGCCTGCGGCACTGGAGAGCAACCGGCCATGTCCCACGTGTCCCCGCTTCCTGCATCTTGCCCCTGGGTCCGCCCTGTCCCCTGGGCCACTGCCAGCCCCTGCTGCTATGAGCCAGCTCCTCCAGTCTGAGTGGCGGAAACCCCGCTGGTCTTGCTTTCTGGTCTCCCCAGGCTTCCCAGCAAAGGTGGAACTGCCTTTTTAAACCAGGATCTTACCAGGTTTTTTACTGCTTGGTTCATTGGGCCCCAGTCAATGCCTAGATTTCAAAAACATTTTTCTAAATTGGGAGTAGTGATGGACAAATTCACTGAGATGTTCTAGAAACTTCTGACCGTGGGGTGAATAACCCTACCTATTAGCCTGTGGGTGTCAGGGGGAAACCATTTTCTCTACCCTTTGCCTCTTGAGAGAAGGGGCTTCCCTGTCCTGGGGGAGGGGTGTCATAACGGAGGGACTTCCTGTCTTTCCCAGATCCATGAGTCAGGCCAAGGGTGGGTTGGGAGAGTGGAAGGCACCAGTCTGCCCGTTGCCCCTGCTGCCCTGCCAAATCTAAGCCAGTCTCACTGTGAACCACTGCGAACCTTAACTGGGGGAGTGAGGGGCTGGCCAGGCCTGGCAGAGCCCCAGGGTGTCCCCAGCCCAGCACCCCGCTTTGGCTTCTCAGCTCTGTCTCTCCCCTTTCCCACACCCACCCCTGCTACTCTGCTGTTTGGAGGCCCTTTGGATGTGTGGGGGATGCCTCTTGCCTGCTTGGTAGGATGGGGCATGAAGCCCAGGCTCTGACTTTTTGGTGGGAGCTGCAATTTGTTGGGACAACCCGGTCAATAAAGTGTACTACCTCTGACCCCTGACCTCTGACCTCTTCCTGGGCCCTCTGCCCCATCACCTGGTTAGGTTTTTCCATCAGACCCAGCTCTCCTCCTGGCCCTGCCTCATGTAGCTATGGAAAAGCTTTCGGTGGCCTAGGGCCTCCGCCTGTGTCTGGAAGCCCCCGTCTGGCTCTTCATGGCCCCAGGTCTCCAGCGCAAAAGTCCATGCACATCTGTCTGTCTCCGCAGCACTTGTTCAGGGTAGCAGAGACCTGTCTCCTCTAATTCCCTGGGACTTCTCTGCCTCCCAGGAAGGCTGAGACCCAGCCAACACCACCTGTTCTTTTCCTTCGGGGACTGGGCACCCTGCACCCACCCCAGCCCAGGGAGCCAAGAGATACTACCCCACCCACAAAATTGCCCGATCCAGAGTGAGGCCTAGGACGGGACACAGGAAGACTAATGTGGTGGTTATTCTTACTTGCTGGATTGCGCAGAAGTCTGGGGTCCTCAGAGGGGGCTGGGCAGTGGCTCTTTACCAATTGGTAGAGTATTTCAATATTTTAACTACTGGTACAGTCACACTGAGTTTACCAGCTCAGTGTCAGACGTGTACCCATTTTCCTGCCACATAAACTGAGGCCTGAGACCCAGCCTGCGGCCACCTGGGTCCCCCACTTGCCCTGAGGGGCTTGGATTTGCCTTGAGCAGCTTATCTATCCAGGACCCTCTGGCTCCTCCCAGAAGAAGTCGTTACGTGCCTTAGACGTGGGTCCTACAGCAAGAATGTGTTCGGGCCCAGGCCGGGCTTCCAGGTGGGATCGGAGACACCAGGTATTTAATGTCTGTTGTCATTTTATCCTCACAACAACCAGGTTTCTCCCCATTTTAAAACTGAGGAACCAGACCAAAGCTCAGAGAGGCCAACTGACTTAGTCTGTGCCACATAGCCAACACCCCCAGGCTGAGCCCCACAAAAGTAGGGAAAAAAATGAGAGGCTGTGCTTGCACCATTCCGTAATAAAAATATGTAAGATATTTTAAATGCTGTGAGAACCCAACAAAATACATAGATGAGCTAAACTGAGCCAGGAGGAAGATGAGATGGCTTCCCCATTTATATCCTCTCTGGGCCTCAGGGTTCTCACCTGTTAAAGGGGGTGCCTGGCAAGGATGGAAGGAATGATTAAACCTGCCTGGGGAGGTGGGGTCTAGAGGGGAGCGCGATGAGTGTCCCCCAGGGCTGCTGTAACAAACGACCTCAAACTGGGGGGCTTAGACCAACAAGAGGCCAGGAGGCAAGCCTCAACGCGTGGGCAGGACCACGCTCCCTCCAAGGGCTCCAGGGGAGGGCCCTTCCCTGCCTCCCAGCTCCTGGTGGCTCCTGGTGTCCCTCGGCTTGGGGCCCTGTCACTCCTGGCTCTGCCTCTGTTGTCACATGGGCCTCTCCTCTGTGTGTCTCTGGGTGCCTCATATCTTTCTCTGCCTTTCTAAGGATTTTTATCACTGGATTTAGGGCCCATGTTGATAATCCAGAATGATCTCATCTTGAAATCCTGAGTCACGTCTGCAAACACCCTTTTCCCAAATAACGCCACCTGCCTAGGCTCCAGGGCTTTGGCATGCCTCTCTTTGGTCGGGGGGTGGCCGTGGGGGGCAAGGGCCTGGGACTTGCGGCCTTCATCCACAGGGCTTTGCATCCCTTGCTCTGCCCTCGCTCGGGCCACCTCAAGACTTCCTTTTTGGTTTCAGGGGCTGGGGATTAAATTTCAGAGGGCAAGAAGGGCCAGGCTTGGGTCAGGCTGGTTGTGAAAAGGGTTTGGAACTGAAGGCAGAGGCTTTGGGCTGGGCCAGGCTGCTGGCAGGCGTGTTTGTTCCTTTGTCAATCAGAATCTGTCCTTCAGCTGCTGAAAACCCTCCCACAGCATCTCAGTACATCAAACCCAAACATCTCCCATGGTCACAGGGCCTCTGCCTACCTATTTGTCAAATATGACCCTCAGTTTCTCTGCTCTAGCCACACTGGCCTTCTTCCTCCTGCTCCTTGAGCAAGCTAAGCTCATTCTTGCTTCTGTATGTTTACACTGTCTGTTCCCTCTGACTGACACACTGTTCCACTCAGTTCCCAGCTGGTTCCTCTCATTCCTCCCCAGCTCACATGTCCTCCTCAACAAGTACCGAGTGTTGAGTTTCCCCAGTCATCTTGATGTTATCGTCACAGCACTTGTCACCACCTGGAATTTTCTCTGCCTTGTTTGTTCTGTTCCAGGTACAGGTCCACATACTTTGCATGAGTTATGTCACTGAATCCTCATAAAACCCTAAAAGGTAGGTAACAGTGTCATGCCCACTTTACAGATGAGGAAAATGAGGCACGGAGAGGTTAAGTGACTTGCCCAAGACCATCAGCTAGTAAGAGGTACAGCCAAGGCTTACACCCAAGAAGCATGTGTATGTGTTTGACCCCAAGCACAGAAGCCCTGTAGAGTGATATGTAAGGGTGAAGGTCGGGGAGGGCATGTGAACACTGCAGCAAAGGCTACAGATCAAACATTAAGTGGGAGAGTTCCCCGACATGATCGCCTCCAGAAGCCCAGAAGGTGTCAGGAGCAAGGGAGACCCGCCAGATGTACGGAGACTCAGACACTGCTCTGAGCAGAGCAGACTTAAGACTGGTGTGAGGATCCAGGGACAGGGAGGGCCAGAGACAGGGCCAGCTTCATGGGTGGGCGCACACCCTGGGCCATCACACGGCCCTGTGCTCAGAAGGGTCCCATGCTTGGCTAATTTCTCTGTGGTCGCTGTCTTAGAATTCTTAAGTTTGAACAAGGGCCCTTGCTTTTTCATGGCCCATCTGTGCTGCAGCATGTGACAGGGTTTCATTCCTTTTTGTGACCAGATACTATCCCCATTGTGTATAGACCCCATTTGCCCATTGTTGGGCACTTGGATTGTCTCTACCTTTGGGCTGTTGTGACCAGTTTTGCCATGAACTCTGCAAATTGTGTAGCTGGTCCTGGGTAGCTGTCTCAGCTGGAGGCCAGTGTCGGGGGAAGTCTCTCCCTACAGTTGCATCTTTAGCATCTTTTTTTTAATATTTAAAAAGCACAGAGGATTCTAGAAGCAGCCCCCCTGACCCCCACCTCTGCTCCACCCTGGGCATCTCCCACCAGGAGCCCCTGCTGCAGACCATCCCCTCCTCTTCCAAGCTGGCTCCTGCCTGCAGAGCATTAGGCAGCAGATGGGTTTTTCCAAATGGCTGGCTCAGCCCACTGACCCCCAAGTGTGTGTGTGGCGGGGAGGAAGCTGTTAATCTGATTTGGGGTCACAGAGCTGACGGCTCCAGGGACAGTAACCCAGGGCCCCAAGTTGCTGCCGGTCGTCTGCCGGGGGGCTCTCTGGGGCTAGGCACTCCCACTGGGTGGCAGGAATGATGTCCCTGCACGGTGTGCCCCCCTATCCACTGCACAGTGGCTGTGCCAGGGCTCTCATCCCACCTTCTTGTCAAGCTCCCAGATCTGCTTTTCTCCCCAGTCTGGCCAAGACGTCCCCTACCTTGGAACCCTCCATAGCGAATGGGCTCGGAAACCTGTCTGTCTTCCTCCTCATCAGGGCTGCCTAGTCCAGACTGGCAGGTTGCTCCATAGAGAGCTCAAGACTACAACCATGGCAGGTGCTCTCAAAGGAGTATGTGGGCCAGAGTGGGGCTTGAGTGAGTAAATGGGACCAGGGGTAAGACTGGAGGGAGTGGTGGTGAATGTAGCAAATGGAAACCCCTCTTCCCCTTTAGAGAGGCACTTGTTGCTCAGCTCTGCCAACTGGCACTGCAAAGAAATGTGTCCCTAATGGGGACGGGTCTTCAAATATTCAGGGGAAGCGGACAAACCGCATTTTCAATCTCCCAATTTTAACTGTTCAACTTTAACTAATTCAACTTTTAAAAAGACACACAGGCCAAACAAAGTGAGTCCTTGGGCCTCTAGATTGTGGCTTCTGGTTTATACCCACATTTCAGCTCTGAATCCTTCTCTTGATTATTTTTCTCCTGGTTACGGGGTATTGGTGTGGATGTGGGGAGATAGTTCTCATTCACTGTCCTGAGTGCAGGTCGGGACAACCACATTGGAGAGCAGTTTGCCACATCTAGTAAAAAAGTGGAGATGCACAAACTCTACAGCCCAATCCTGCTCTTACCGTCCCTTATAGGAGTGCCTTTTTTTTTTTTTGAGGTAAAATTCACAGAACATGACCCACCATTTAAACCTCTTTAAAGCATATGATTCAGTGGCTTTTAGTAAATTCGCAATGTTGGGTAACCATCATCAATATCAAGTTCCAGAACATGCTCACCACCCCAAAAGGAAGCCCGTACCCAGGAGCAGTCACTCCCCATTCTCTCCTCCCCGGGCCCCCAGCAACCGCCAACCTGCTTTCTGTCTCTGTGGAGCTGCCTGTTTTAAACATTTCGTATGTATAGAATCACACGCTCGGTGGCCTTTTGTGTCTGGCCTCTTTCCCTTAGCAAAACGTTTTTGAACTTCACTCATGTTGGAGCATGTGTCCGTGCTTTACCCTTTATTATGGATGATGGAATATTCTGTTGTACAGCTAGACCACATTCTGTTGATTCATCTGTTGATGGACAGAGTTGGGTTTCCACCTCTTGGTTGTTGTAAGTAGGGCTTCTGGGCACCTTTCTGTACAAGCTTTCATGTGGACATACATTTTTGATTCTCTTGGGAGAATCGCTGGGAGAACAATGTTTTTTAAACCTTGTTTTCACTGCAATCTTCAGTAAGAAAACCATTTTAGCTCCCTGCCAAGTACACATATACGCACACACAAAAGTTTCACCAAGAATATTAAAGTATTTATTACAAATTATTCTGTCCTATGTCATTTAGGAAAATAATTAATCTCATGACCCAGTAATTTCTCAGGCAATTTGAAAAACAGTTTAATTAACCTAGAGATGTTTGTAGCAGTCTGGTTTGCATTTACAAACAGTAGAAACAACTTATATGTCTTTAATTGGAATAAAAAGTGCTACAAGACATACGGTGGAATAATATGTGGGAGGAAAAGGCATAAATTGGATCTATGCATATTAACTTGGATAGATCTCAGGACCAACAAAAACAGGCCCAAAAACATTCTGCAGAATAATAACACATTATATAGTTTATTTACATTAAGTAATACACATAAAACAGTATCAAATATATTTCTTGGGTATATAAGTACGTGTGTAATGTTTAAAAATAGACTGGGAGGTTTTGTGCTCCATCCATGTTGGAGTTGGTCCCGTAATTGGGGATGGATCCAAACATACACAATGCTTTACTCTTTCATTAAGAATAAAAGTAGGTTCAGAGCAAATATAAGAAAACATTAATGATGGTTGGTTCTGAATTGTGGGCACATGTATATTTGTTATATTATTCAGTGTATGTTTCTGAATATTAAGATTTTCCCCAGGGGGTAGGGGAATGGAATTCTCAAAATAATCTAAACAAACCCTCCCATGATGCGTGCTGATGGATCCCAGGAAGACTTCCTAGGAGAAGATGCAAAGGAGCTGTTCTAGTTTACGTTTACTGAAAACAGAAGTCACTGAAAAGCCCGACAGCAAGCTAGTGAGTCTAGCAAAGAAGCCCTCTCAGACGTGAGCAGCCACTGTGGACATCGCTACCCACTTCCTCCCTGAGAAACTCCACCCTGTAATCCTGCACTTCGCCAGGGGCCTGAAACTCTACAAAACTCCCCAGAGCAGAGACTCTGGAATCCAGTATAAACAGCCATTACTGCAGAGGTAAGGTATGTCTGGCTCAGGTAGGAGAACTGTTATAATTTAAAATAATGATATAGAAAAATTACTTACCTTTTTCTTTCCTTTTTTTTTTTGGAGGGGGCTCAGAGGAGGTTGTTTAATGTTTACTTTTTTATTGTGATAAAAATTGACCATTTTGGCCATTTTAAATCGTACCACCCAGAGGCATTAAGAGCGCTCACGATTTTCCTTTAATGTTTTCGAAGCTCATTTCCTCTCTCCCACCTGAGTGCTCGGCCTGCAGATCTCAGACTGAGGTGAATGAATGTTATGATGACGATGACTGTTCTGCTGTAAGACAGTTTCACTGTTTCAAGAGCTAATCTAAGCATTTTATGATATAATATTAACCCTTTAATCCTCACAAGCCTATGAGGCAGCTATTACTGCTAACCCTGTTTTTCCATAACAGAAAAATGAGATTAAGGAAACTGCGAAAGGTCACACAGTGAAGCGACAAAACTGGGATTTGAACCTGGGCTGTCTGGACACCGGGGGCCTGTGACCACTGCGCCAGGGACTTCCCCATCCAAATTCTTTTCTGTCTCTTTTTTTTTTCTTCTTTGCAGTAAGTCACTAAGGTTACTTGTTCCAGCCCAAGGCTTGGGGATTGCTGAAGAGCGATGCTGGTGCTGGGTCGCTAGCCAGGGTGGAGAAAGAGCCTATCACCACAATGTCCCTCCCATTTGGTGCCCTTCTTTCCTCAGGGCAGAAGGAAGCAGCCTGCTTAACATCTGAGTCACCCCTGCAGACTCAACCGACCTGCGGACCTGTGAGGACAGGGAACGTGCCTCGAATTGTTGTCGCTCATTACCATTGCAGATGACTGGTTATTGAGTGCCTACCTGTGCCAGGCACTGTGCGAGGCTAGAAACTAAGAGGTACAGGTCTCCTACATTCTAATGGATTGTGAACCCCAAATGATGAAGATGAGATGGTGACTTGGGAGAGGGACACTGTTTATTCTAGAGTGATCTGAGGGGGCTGCATCTGAGCTGAGGGCTGAGGGAGGAGGAGGGGCCGGCCATGGGTACTGGGGAGAGGAGAAGCCTGACAGCACTCTGGTGGGTCCTCAAAAAGTTGATCATGGAGTTACCATGTGACCCAGCAATTCCACTCCGAGGTGTAGACCTGAAAGAATTGAAAACAGGAGCTCAAACACTTGGACACAAATGTGCATAGTAGCTCTATTCACAATGACCAAAAGATGGAGACAATTCACATGTCCATCAACTAACAAATGGGTAAACATGTGGTCTATGCATTGCAGTGGAATGTTACTAAGCCACAGCAAGGCATACAGCCCTGACACATGCTGCACCATGGAAGCTCCTGGAAGCCTCATGCTAATGACAGCAGCCAGTCCCAAAAGGCCACATACCTTATATGATTCCTATTATATGATGCATTCAGAATAGGCAAATCTACAGCCAGAAAGAAGATGAGAGTTTACCAGGGCCTGGGGGAGAGGAACAGGGAGTGACTGACTGCTTTAATGAGTATGTACAGGTGTTTTTAATGGGTTGATGAGAAAGTCTTGAAATGCAGGAGACCTGGTGGTTGCATATATTGTGAATAATACCAATGAACTTGTACACTTTAAAATGGTTAATTGCATGTGGTATGAATTACACCTTATTTTAATAAGGGGCGGAAAAAGATTGATCCGGACAAAGGAAACAGCAAGTTTAAAGACCATGAGGCAGGAAGAAGCTTGGACATTTGTGAAGCAGGAAATGGGCAGTGGGGCGGAGTGTGGAGAAGCTGGGGAGGGCGGAGAGAGAGGACAGGGGTGATACTGCGTCTCTGGGAGAGCTCTGACCTACTCTACCAAGGTAGAGGTTTGATCGGGGTGTGACGTAGTTCATCCTTCTGGCTCTGCGTGGAGAACGTATTGGACAGGACAAGGCCCAAGAGAGGCAGCAGGTACCCGCCCTCCCACCCCCAGGCAGCCAGCCCTGGGCTCCACCCAGTCCCAACCCCAGGCGGCCTCAGAGCAGGTCACAGGAGCTGTCACTGTGAGCATTCCTGGAATGTCCTGCTTTGCATGTGGAAAACCGGCCTGCAGGGACCCTGGGGCAGCAATACAAGCCCCAAGTAGATACACAGTGCATGCCCTTCACCTTTCCTGGCCCCAGATCAATACAGCACACACCCAGAGGCAATTAGAGACTCCACCACCCCAAGAACTGACTCATGGCAGTGGCGTAAGCCCTGCTGGAGGCTCCAGGTTGCAAGGCCTGGTCAGCTGCCAGATGAGAGTTCCCTGACCTCTGATCTGCAATTATCTGGCTTTTCTGGACATCAGCCTAGAGAAAGGGAAGCTTTTTCCCAATGAGAGCCTGGCTGGACAGGACTGGTGTGTGCTGGCTCTGGTCAAGGACAGGTTTTTCCAGACTTAGGAAGGTGGCTGATTTGGGGACCTCATTAGTACCCCACTGCCTCCAGGCAGTCTCCTCTGGTTTCCCAGTACCCCAGCTGATCTCCTCCAATCTCATGTTTTTGACCTAGCAAGACTTCCCTGGCATGTTGCTTGCTCTTGGAACATTCTAGAAGCTTCATAAATGCACAACCCATGCCTTTTCACACCTGGGTTCCCCGCATAGCAGGTGCGCTCCTTGCTCATAGTAGATGCTCTAAGCATAGCACCAGGCCAACTCACCCATCTCCCTGCTGACAGGGTCTCTCGCTTCCCAAGCCCCAAAGGCATGCAGCCTCTGGAGATTTTCCTCCCAGACCTGTTGTTCTTGAATCAATTCCTTTGTAGTGACACTGTCTGCCAGTTGCTCAAGTGAAGATGATGCCGGGGTTCTTGTTCACGATGCCGAAGAATGAGCTTCACAAACACTCAAGGCAGGAGAGCAAGGTACAGGCTTTTATTTAGAGATAAAGTGAAAGGACAGAGCTCCCAGCTCACACCAGGAGGGGACAAGAGAGTCCCATGTGGTGCGTTATCTAGGGGATTTTATAGGCAGATGAGGATTTTTCGAGAACATGAAAAAAGCTTAGGCGTGTGGAGTTATTAAGCGGTCCTAGAATATTTACAAGTAACTTAACATAAGGAATTTCCTGCCCCGACTTCTCTCTGGGAGCATATCAAGGCGGCCTGCCCAGCCCCCAAGGTGGGCTGAAGTATTGTCTGTTTGCTAAAGAGTAAGTTAAGAATCTTTCTTCTTAAACTTCCTGGGTGTTAAAATGCAATCTTATCTTTAAGGTAGAATCCTTCCTGCTTTTTACTATGTTGTGTACAGCTGGGTCTGCATGCTAAATTAGTTGCCCAGTTTGCCAAATCACCCCATCAGATCTGAAAGAGGAAAGACAGCACATAGGCCTGGGCCTTTTAGCATGCTAAAGTGAATCTTACACATGATTACAAATGAGTAGCATAATAAAAACATATGCTACTCTTCTTTATCTGGGGAACATTAACCGATCTTACTAAAGAATGACCCTAGAGCTTAATGTTCAACACAGAGTTTTGGTAGGGGGTTTCCTTGCATGTAGTTACATTGCTCTGACTGCAAATATCCTGCCTTGCTTTTTCTGGAGGCCCTTCCCCTACTCTGACTACACCACGGTCCCTGTCTCACAGATATCTGGGTGTCATCCCTGACTTCTCTCTTCCTTATCCCCTGCAGTTCATCTCTCGCTGGGACCCTTTGACTGTCCGCTAGACCTGCTGAGCTAGATTCTCATCTCCCTCGCCCATCTCACCCGCAGGGCAGCCCTGACGATCCACCTCCCAGCCCCCATCTTGCCCCACCCGTGTAATCCATTCACACAGCAGCCTGTAAGATCTCTCTTTTTTTTTTAACTAGACTTTATTTTTTTAGAAAAGCTTTAGATTTACAGAAAAATTGCAGAGAAAGAGTCCCCGGCTGTTCCCCCGTTACTAACCTCTTAGTGTGGCCCATTTTCCCCAATTGATGAACCGATATTGGTATGTTATTATTAACTAAAGGCTACACTGTATTCAGATTTCCTGACATTTTCCCCTAATGTCTTTCTTCTGTCCTAGCTCCCGTCCAGGACACACGTCACGTTTGGTCGTGTGTCTCCTTGGGCTTCTCTGGGAGTGGCAGTTTCTCCCTTTCCTGGTTTTTGGTGACCTGGGCAGTTTTCAGGAGCCTTGGTCAGGGACTGTGTAGGATGCTCCACAGTTGGGACTGGTCTGATGTTCTCATGACTAGACAGTGGTCACGGGTTTTAGGAGGAAGACCTCAGAGGCAAAGTGTCACTGTTAATAATAGTCACCTCAAAGGTACATACTAGCAGTGTGACTTATCACTGCTCATGCTGACCTTGACCGCCTGCCAGGTTGTGTTGGTGAGGTGTCTCCCTTAAAGTGGTTCTTCTTCCCCTTTGCGCACTGTCCTCTTTGGAGGAAGGCCTCTGTGTGCCGCCCACTCCTAAGAGGAGGGAGTCATCAAGACCGTTAACACTGTAAATCTCACTCCTCTGGTTCAGGCCCTGTGATGACTTCTCCTGCCCTCGGAGTGCCGCCACCCCCTGGTCCTGGGTGGCCGGGCCCAGCCCCATCCCAGTCTCATCTCTGCTACTCCCCTCACCAATCCAGCCATGCTGGCCTTGGTCTTCTCAAACACGCCAGCTTTGTCTCCACCTGTGGCCTGTGTGACGCTCTTCTCTCTGCCTGCATCCCGTCCCGCATCCTGGCCTAGCCAGCTCCTTCTCTCCATTCAGGTTTCTCTCAGCTCAAATGTCACTCCCCTGGGGGATCCAGCACAAATCCTGGGGGAGGCCCTGAACCCCACGAGGGCTCACCAAAACCTTTTTTGTCCCGAGAGCATTTGCCACCACATGCACTCAACTGTAGCACAGTGGCCTCGTGGAGAAAGAAGCAAAGAAAATGAGAACACACTGGTGGCGGGCGGGGCTGGCCTGTACAGACTCATGACGGCTGTTGGGTTCAGCATGTCTCCAAATTCCACACTCGTGACTTCACACTGGCAGCTTGAAACCGGCCATGGGGGAGTTTGCACACCACGGGAAGGAGGAAGTGCCCCAAATCAGGGCTTTTTTTTCCCCTGATAGCTGAGTGCTAAACATTTACCCAGACGCCACTGGGGGACATCCCTGACCATGATCCCAGGCGATGGTAGAGAGGTCTGTCTTAATGCTGAGCAGGCTGGAAGAAGAAAAAGGAACAGAGAGAGAAGATAATTCATGAGAAGCTGTTGCCGCAGGCCCGCCCGCCCACAGATGCACACTAGCTGGGGGCACGGGGAGTGGAAGCCGGGCCCTTGATCTGGGGTGGCCCCAGCCGGTGGGGCCTTAAAAGCCTTGCAGAAGCAAACACAAATCCTCTTCAGAGCATGGCTCATTCATTCAAGGCTTCAGGGAATATGCCCACAAATAATTTTCCAAAGACAATGACAAATTTGCCATTGACGAACACCTGGCCCACGAGGAAACAGGGCGTCGGGCCTGAGAACCAAAGGAAGCAAGAGGCAGCAGAAACAGACCCACACAGGCCTCAGATTCTGGGAGCCCCGAACACAGATTCTGAAGCCGTATGCTTACCCTGTTTAAAGAAGTACTCGTCAAGCTTGAAAATGTTTACAAGGCAGGGAAAGCTATAAAAAGTGACATGGCAGGTTTGATAAGGAACAAAACAGAACTTCCAGAAAGTAAAATAATAAGAAGAAACTCAACTATTTGACACAAGCTCAGACACAGCAGAAGAATGAGTGCGAATCAGAAGAGATTATCCAGAATTCCACACAGAGAGACAGAAAGATGGAAAATTACTAAAGAGAGAAAATGAGGATGTGACGAGTCTGTGAGAAGTTTGGTTTTACATTTGTTTGGAGTTTCAAAGAGTCAAGAAAGAGTGGAGTAGAAAACCCATTTTAGGAGATAACGGCTGGGAATTATCTAGAACTGATGAGAAGATATCAACCTATGGATTTGAAGCAGCCAAATATGTTTGTTGGTTGGATGAATAAGCAAAGGAAAGATCCCCTGCTAAGTGCCCCGCCCCACAGGAGCTGTGATGGGCGGAAAGCCCCTGCGCTCTGCCCCCGCTCTCCACGCAGTGGGACCCTGTCCCCGGGATTGGAAGCCGCACAGCCTGCTGCCAGCCCTTGCACCACACGTCCTTCACTCACTGTTCAGCCTTTGCTGACTTGCCTCACCTCTCTGGTTATCTTCATGGTTTAAAACAGACAGGCAGGGCGAGGAGCGTTGCCTGGCTGCTGAGCTGCAGCGAGCCCAGCTTCAACCCCACAGCCGCCAAAACTTTCCCCTCTGGGACAAGGTATATCTTCCTCTGCTTAGCAGAAACCTGTCTTTCTTTCCTGGAGCAGAGGGACACATTTCAAACTCAGGAAAACAACCCAGGGACCCTTTCAGCTGGCAAGGGAGGAGGAAAGAGGGCTAGAAGGGGGTGATGTCATTTTCATTCCCTCTGTGGAGCCCCCACCCCAACCAGGACATCAGAGGAACCACAGAGCACGCAGAGCAGGCTGCCAGGGGCTGACCCGTCAAGGCGGATGATCTGCCCCATGCATGCTTTCTATAAAGATAATGCCTTATTTTTTTGTGGTGAAGGAGCTGAACCAGAATTAGACCCATTTTTTCCAGGTGGGAAAACTGAGGTCCCAGAGGCAAAGTAATTTGCTTCTCCTCTCAATTGCCAGAACCCAGATTCTCTGCTTACCCAGACCAGGCTGTTTCTTCTCACTGAAACTGCACATCGTCACCTGCCACCACAAATCAAGTTCCTGTCATGTGCAGTGTGCCACCAGGCTCTGTAGGGGGTTGTCATCTGGTTTGCCTTATCCAGGTTTACAGTTCTTTGGCAAGGACAAATCAAGACCAGGTGGAAAAAGCTTCACACAGCTTATAAAAGGGAATGCGAACAGGCAGTGGAAGCTGTTGATGGCTGAGCAAAGTACTTTCCGACAGCACTAGCTACAGCGCAGATGGGCCTTGAAAAAAATGATGCAAAGGGAAAGAAGCCAGACACAAAAGCACAAATATTGTATGATTTCACTCGTATAAAATATCTAGAACAGGCACGTTCAGAGATGGAAAGTAGAACAGAGGTTTTCCAAGAGCAGGGGGGTGGGAAACAGGGAGTTATTATAACCAGGGAGTCATGGGGACAGTTTCAGTTTGATTGATGACAACAGTCAGAGACAGAGGTGACTGCTTGTACAACATTGTGAATGTACGTAATGTCACCGAACCTAGAATTTAAAAATGGGTACAATGATAAATTTTATAGCTATTTTGCTACAATACACAAATAGTTTTTGAAAGTGGTCCCTGAACTAGTTCTGTAGGTATTAGTAGAGATGGATCTCCAAACTGAGAAAGAGCCATGTTGCATAATATGATGTCATTTGAGCTTTTAGATTTTTTTAAACAAAAAAATGCATCAAAAAATACTAAATATGCTGTGTCTTCACCTGTACATATGCTAAAAAATAAAAATAGTCTGGAAAAATATACATAAGTAGAGCTAATAGTAGTCACTCCAGGAAGGAAGGATAGAGACTAGAGTGAGGTGGTCACAGGAGGTCTTAGGTCCTGATTTACTTATTTTTTAAAGGAGGAGGGTGTGGCAGGCTGTGTAACAGTCCCCCAAGTAAATCCGTGTCCTAATCCTCAGCACCTGTCCGTGTCACTCTATGTGGCAAACGGGGGTGGCAGGTGTGATTTGGTTAAGAATCTCGAGATGGGGAGATTGTCCCGGGTTATCAGGTGGCACAATGTCCTCACAAGTGTCCTTATAAGAGGGAGGCAGGAGGGTCAGAGTCAGAGAGGGGACAGGTGACAGGTAGGTGACAGAGCAGAGCTCCTTGTGATGCTCTTTGAAATGGAAAGGGCACCACCCGCCAAGGAATGCAGGCAGCCTCCAGGAACGGATTCTCCCTCCTCAGCCTCCAGGAGGAACCAGCTGTGCCAGCACCTTTCTTTGCTTGAGGACCTCTTGACTTCAGACTTCTGAGATTCAGAACCTCAAGAGAATAAATCTGAGAATAGGTCGGTGGTGGCTTGTTAAGGCAGCCTTGGGAAACTAGCAGAGATGAGTGCATCTGTTACTGAACTTCGCAGAAGGTGTATAAAGAAAAGAAGAGAGATGTGGGGGGAGGGAGCAAACTTGGCGTGGCTCAGAAAAGGCAGCCCCTCTCAAAAGAGTGAACTAGGTAGGCTTCTGGAAAGCTGAAGCTGGGAGCATGAGGTGGGGGGCAGGGAGGGCCTGAGCTGAGGAGTGAGATGACGTGGGCGATCAGCATGCACACAGACAGCCCAAGGGCTGCAAGGTGTTAGCCAAAGAAACTCACGTCTTCTCACACTTCCTGCCTAAGATGAGACATAAAAAATTTCACAGCAATTAGAATGTTCCAGATTTAGTGCCTAAATTAACACCTCTGCCAAGAGGAATTTTTACTTAAAAAAACATGCATGGAATTGAAATTTTAAAAGCCAAACTATTTCTAGTACTAATAGAGGCAGTGGAAGCTTAGGAAATGTCTGCTGAGTGAGTTCAGACGCCTTCAGAACGATCCATAGGCCAGGTCATGTTCTTAAGGAGTCACGTTGATATATCTTCTTGGAGACATGATTTCAAAATGACAGATTCCATGTAAGTTGAATATGATTATTCTTGCTTTAAAGAATGGGTGGGTGGATTTGGACACAGTCACTTTAAGATGTATTGGAAAAACCTCTGGGAAGGAAACCCAAGAATGGTTTTTATTTTACCCCCTTCTCTACTGTTTGGACTTGATTTTATACTGTTTTAAGACTTAAAAAAATTAAAAAGTTGGGGGGAGCATAAGTCCCCACTCCTTAGGTGAAGACTGTGCCTAGTGACTTCCTTCCAAAGAGGACAGCAGAGCAAGGAGGCAACAAGAGTCCCTTCATGGGGAGACACCTGACGAACACTGCCTCGTGGGTGACCGAGGTCCACATCAGCAGTGGAAGGCAGGTTGGGTAGCTTATATTCTTGATATGATATGTGAACAATGGCATTTTGCCTCTGTGGCCTTCCTCCCAAAACCTATAACCCGAGAATAACCATGAGAAACACATCAGACAAATTCCAGTAGATGAGAACGCACAAAATCCCTGCGTCCCTCCCACCTGCTCAGGCCACCAGACACGAGGGAAGCCTGAGAAACAGCCCCAGCCAAGAGGGGCTTCAGGGGACCTGGCAACTAAACGTAACCTGGTGGCCTGGATGGGATCCTGGGACAGAAAAAGGGCATTAGGGGGAGAACTAAGGAAATCTAAATAAAATGTAGACTTAAGTTAATAAGAATGTATCAATATTGGCTCATTAATTGGGGCAAAGGAGCCATATCCATGCCAGATGTTAATAATAGAAAATGGGTGAAGGGGGATATATAGGAACTTTCTGAACTATCTTCTCAATTTTTTTATAAATCAAACTATTCTAAAAGAAATAAAATCTATTAAAAAATTAAATGGTTCAATTCAGTTTCTAGGGAACTATGCTACCTATATGCTCACTGAAGTACACAAAGATGTATATGCAAGAGGGTTCATTGCATCATACTGGACACCTAGAAACCCAAATGCCCATGGCAGGTACTCTGGAATACCACATAGCAGTTAAAAAGGATGTGGCATGGCTGAATGTACTGGACTGCAGTCCATGGCTGAAAGATCTGCCTACTGCCAAATGAAAAGCCACAAATGTGCATGTTTATCTAGACTTAGAAAAATTCTAGGAAGAGAAACACAAACTTTTTCACTGTGGTTACCTCTGGCATTTGAGATTGGATTTGTTTGTAACATTTCAGTTTTACAGTAAACATAGTATCTTTATTTGAATGTGAATGTATATATTTTGTTATGAACTACTCCAGACTTGCCAAAAGGGATAGAGAATAATATAATAAACCCATCACCCAGTTAAGAAATGAAAGATGCAAATTACTTTTATGACTAAAATCAAGAACCGAAAAAGCCCAAACCCTTCAAAGGTTCTTTTTTTAGATCTCACCTTGAGAGAGTTTCTGTTTCTCCCTCGAGAGTCAGTGACTGGAATTATATCTTTCTAGTTTTATTTACCCACATGTAAATCAACACAAGTGGCCTAACCACTGCCTATGTGTTAGGTTTTTCAAACCTTTTCGGGCTAGAAGTGAAATTTAGAGCTAAATTAATTTCTTCGTGCATGAACTTAAGATTCTTGAAGTTGCCAGGCTTACTGCAATGTGTATACACACCGAACAGACTGTTCATTGCTGCTCTGTTCATCTGCAGTGTCAAGGCAAAACAGACCAAAATATTGAAGGATCACTGTTAAAGGCCATTTTGGTGAAGAAAACAAAGTTCTGGGATTTGAAAACATCTGGGGTCCTCTGCAGGGACATCTAGTGAAGTGGCTTTTCAGGGAAGCAAAAGATAAGTGTCCTACAGATGTACCTCCCTGGGAAATGGGACTTGTTGGTAAAAATAGCTGAGGTAAAAATAGCTTTATTACCTCCTGTTTTTTTTTCTTTTAATGGTGAAAAACAAGCATTTTTGGTGAGAGATACAAAACGCAAAGCAGAACATCTTAAAAACTATCGAGACTCTTCACTTCCTTTAGATCATTAGCGAAAAGAGTAAAATTCCATCAACACTAAAGTAGGGAATTTAAAGGAAATAAGGCTATGAGAACTTGTACTCCTGTTTCATGGCATACAATCCAGCAAATTTTTATTTATTGTATATTCGTCTGGCATATAGACTTTGGGGGAAGTGTGAGTGTGAGTGTGTGTGTGTCTGTGTGTGTGTGACCATTTCGGCTTTCCGCTGATGTTCAACAAAAACCTTAGTTGTCAGCAGCTGCTGAAATGAATCTACATTATATTTTGTCCTTCTGTTTAAGAGAAAAACAGAGAAGCTTAATCCACAAGCTCAATGTAACCCTAACATGACTCAAAAGAAAAATCTATCTACCGTCTTGTTCATCAGCACCTTAAAGCCTTTGTCTCTTTCTGCTCTTTGTTCATTTCCAAATATGACTTGTTCATGGTTAAAATCACACACAGTATGCACACACATTTATATTTTGCCTTTGTACCTTAATATTAATTCATATTGGAAATTACATGTTCATAGTCTTTGTTATTTTAATGGCTGGGAAATATACTGTGGATCAGATTTGCCCCATTTACTTAACCATGCCCTAGTGTTGATCATTTGAATTATCATGATGGGTATTTATTCATCCTTCCCTCCTATGACCACTCTATGGGTGCTGCTTTTGTTACCTGCTGGCTGTGTAACAAATTACACCCAAACTTAGCTTAACAACAACCTTGTATTATCTCACATAGCTTGAGGGTCAGGAATCCGGGAGCAGCCTAGCTGGGTGGTTCTGGCTCAGGGTCTCTTAGGAGGTTGCCATCGAGCTGTGGGCCAGGGCTGCTGCCACTTGAGGCTCGACTGGGGATGGCTCAGTCTGTCATGTGCACTTGTTCATAGGCAGTCTTAATGTCCTCATGATGTGACAGCTGGTGTCCCCCAGAGCTAGTCACATGGGGGAGGGAGAGTGCAAAACAGAGACCTATTCTTGGAAGTGATGTGCTTGTCATTTCTGCCATATTCTATTGATCACGTACTGATGACAACACAAGAGAGGGTTACTCAAGGGTATGGATATCAGGAGGCTGGCTACCACAGGTCCACAGGTGCCTCTCTGCCATTTGCTTCTTATTCCTTTCTTTCACTGTTTTCAAATTCTGGGTCTTAATCTAAGAAGACTTTTGTTGAAGGAACAATTAGCCACATCCTTTACATACAGAGACATATGTTTCTCTACTCATCCAAACCTCTCTTTATATCTTACTTCCTGGGCTGTTGGGATAAAGAAAAGTTATCCTTAGAGGTGAGCCTTGATTTCTGGAACTTTTCAGACCTCCTGCATCTGGCCTGTACTGAGGGAGAAACGATGTACATTTTTTAAAGCTCACTCTTTTGTCACAAGAACCCCTAACTAAAAGAAAACAAAACAATGCAGGATGGCTATCATCAAAAAACAGAAAACAGGTTTGGTGTGGATGAAGAGGAATTGGGACTCTTTTGCATGGCTGGTGGGAATGTAAAGTGGTGCAATTGCTATGTAAAACAGTAATGCAATTCCTCAAAAAGTTAAAAATAATGTATAATCCAGCAATTCTACTTCTGAATACATACCCAAAAGAACTGACAGGAGGGACTTGAACAGATATTTGCACACTAATGTTCATACCAGCCTCGTTCACAATAGCCAAAAGATGGAAACAGCCCAAATGTCCATTGACTAATAAAGGGATAAACAAAATGTGGTGTGTGTATATATGTATATGACTATGTATACATATATATATATGATGAAATATTATTCAGTCTTTAAAAGGAATGAAATATGGACACATGTTACAACATGGATGAACATTGAGGACATTAGGCCAAGTGAAATAAGCCAGTCACAAAAGGACAAATATTGTATGATTCCACTAAGTTGAGGAACCTAGAGGAGTCACAATCATAGAGACACAAAGTAGAGTGGTGGTTACCAGGGGTTGGAGGGAGGGGAAATGGGGAGTTACTGCTTAGTGAGGAGAGTTTCAGTTCTGGAGATGGTGGTGATGGTTGTACGACAATGTGAATGTACTGAATGCCACTGAATTGTACATTTAAAAATGGTTAAAATAGTAAATTTTATGTATAGTTTATCACAATAAAACAACAGCAGCAAAACTATGTATACGACCACTTTGAGAGCAATTTGGCAATATCCAGTAAAGTTGAAGATGTAAATACCCTATGACCCCTGACAGAAGAAAGGATTTTAAAATTGTCATATATATATATATATGAATGCTATACAGTGAAAAAAATTTCAAACTATACGAATACATCTCAGAATCTTAACATTAACCTAAAAAAGCAACTAGATGAAAGATATTGGCATATATAATAGTTTTTATTAAGCTTATGGATAGATACATATAAAGTTAAAAAATAGGATAGTAGCTACCCTCTGGAGAGGGAGAAGGGAAATGGCGTTGAGGAGAAAGGATACATAGGGGTCCATTGTGTCTGTGATGTGTATCCCTTAACCTAGTGTGTATGTGAGTATTATATTCTTTTTTCTATCCCTGAAATAGTTCATTAAACAAACTCTTCATGGAGGCAAAAAATAAATAAAAAAGGAAAAGGGAAAACAAAAGAGCCACCCTCAAATCAGAACAACCAACCTTCCTGCGTCCTCTACCTTTATAACTCACCAAAATAGCATCAACCTTAAGTAAAATCTTTAAAATATTGCACTATTTTTTGTATATCTTCTCTCACTCTCCAAAGCAGACACTGTGTCTTATCTTTTTCTTGATGACTAGTGCTTAGGTCACGTGGGCACTTAGATATTAGTAGACGATGACGGTGGTGGTGGTGATGTCAGGCTGTGTGTTCTGAGAGGGGCATGCTGCCTTGGGGAAGAATTCCTCCCCTCCCACATATAGCTTCATAGCATATGCTATGTGTACCTTGTCATCAACTCAACACATTTTCTCCCAGCTATTCAAAATGGAAAACATTTATGAATAGTTTTAACATATCAGAGAAAAAGAATTCTAATCTCAAGGTTGGAAGATTTTAACGTTCAACTGTTTGAAGGTTACTTTTTTTTCCCCATGATTCCCAATGTTGTGTAACAGGAGACTGATTTCTCAGGCAGTAACAATGCTCCCATTGAAAAGCCCTGGCACATACATACATTACCTTTGATTTGCCAGAGCAAAATCTTAAGTAACCTACAAATATTATGGGCAGACATAGGTGCTCAGAGAAACCCAAGTATCAGTCAACCAAATAAAAGTGAAAAAATATACAAGTTCACCCACGCATTAATCAACAGGTCTGACACTGGTGCAAGGTTTCTGATACTTCTTTTCTTCTTTCAACCACTTTTAAGAGCGACAAGAAGTTTTTAGAGCAGCAGAAAATGAGATGTTTGTGTGGTTTGTTCCGTTTGACAAAGGAAATGGTGTGTGACTCAAAAAGGTCTGTGGCAGAAAACAGGTCTGTGAAGTTACATATACTAGAACCAGGCAAGGCCGAGACGTGAACCTCATTCAGCTGAACCTTTCAGTGGTCACTGTATATAGATGTGCCATTCAGAACTGGGCCAGTTCTTGGCTGAGTCACTTCATCCCCCTATATTCTGGAGCACTCTGACCCCTAACTTTATTCTCTCTGTGAGGACTGTGAGAAAGATCTGGACATCTTAAGCCTCATGGGTGAGAATTTCCCAGAAATATAACTATTATTCCCAGTTTGTCAGGTCCATTTTTTTCCTGGAGAGAAAAGGGGAAAAAAGCTGATCTAGTACCCTGACCACAAACTTGATTTTCTACATCTCCTTCCTCTTCATTGTGGCCTTTCCTCCTCAAAGCCACCTTTTTGGACCAAGTATAACAAATTTAAAGGAAGAAAGGTACTGAGTGATCCTTGTGTACTCAATGAAACCTTTTGCTTACAGATATAAGGAAATGCTTCTGCAAACTTTCCTCATTGTTCTACAAATGTGTGTCCTTAGTCTCGAGGAGCTGGAAGGAGAGAGAAAGCTGGGCAGTGGAGCCCAGCCTAACGTATGGGCAGGCGACTCTGACCTTATGTTCTGCGGATGGGAGAGCAAAAGTATGATCTTCGTACACAGAGCTCATCAATCAGCCAATGAGTGTTTACTGAATGCCTTGACTGTGTCCAGTGCGGAGTTGTGCCAAGGTCAGTGTGATCTGGTGCGAGTGTGGCAGACGCCGGACTGAAAGCTAGGTGATTACTCAGTCTTGGGGGGAAAATAAAACCTTCTTCTTCCAGGGCTTCAGTTTCTTTGTGTGTATATTTAGGGGGCTGTAGTCGTTAACTTCAGCCTTAGGTTTCTTCCAATTGGAACTGCTGCAGATTCCAAGGCAGGGTAATGAGCTCCCAGACTCCTGGATCTTAAGAGGCTTTTACATAGCTGGGGAGACGGAGCAAATGCGCTCTACACTGTGCCGTTTCTGAAACAGCGGGGCCTGGCCCACCTGAGTGTATCAGTGCCTTCCTCCGAGTTGGTGCAGAGGGGTCACTCGCCTGCATCCTTGCTCACAGTGCTCCAGCCATACTGGTTTTCTGCTCTTTTCTTGAATGTACCAAGGTAGTCGTGACGCAAGGCCTTTGCGCAAGCTGGTTTTGCTGCTTTGGGCTTCCTACAGGGGAGGTGACTGGCTCCTCCTCTCTCATCCTTCAGATCTCCTTCCAGGCGCCTTCTCTTGGAGGGCCATCTTTCCTATTTCTTATTTCCGCATCCATTTCCTTCTTTGCACTCTCTCAGTTTGTAACCCTTATTCTTGGTTCTTGTTTGCTTCCCCAGTCAGTCCATCAGCTCTGTGGAGAAAGGGGTCCTTTTTGTTTTATTAGAACTGTATACCCAACACTCAGTCCACGTAGTAGGTCTCAATAAATACTTGCTAAATGAATGACTTGGCAGCTCCACAATTCCCAGGATCCAAAGGCATCCAAAGGTTCCTCACAGAGTCCCTTTCTTTGGGGTAGCCTGGATGAGGATGGGCTCAGGCTGCAGTAATCTCCTCCCCACAGTCTGTTTTCTTTGGATCTCATCATGGATGTCATCAATGACATCAAGGCACACGCTCCTGTGCCACAGTGACATCATTCCCGCCGCTCGCTACGTCACCAGTCTGTCCTCAGGTCCCCTCCCTTCTCTTTGAAGCCCCAGCCTCCCCTGGTACGTTTGGTGCACGCGGCTGCCAGGGGCCCGCCGGCCACATGACGTCCTTCCGCCCGCGCGGCGATGACATCACGCCCCAGGGCTGGCGTCACGTGCCCCCCCAAGGGCGGGTCTTGTGGGCGGCGCTTCCGGTCGCGGGAGCCTGGCGGCCCGAGCGGCGGCGGCGGCCAGACGCGAGGATGGCGGGCGCGGGGGGCGAATCCCGGTTCGGCGGGCTGTCGCTGGTGCAGCTCAACGAGCTGCTGGAGGACGAGGGACAGCTGACGGAGATGGTGCAGAAGATGGAGGAGGTGAGACAAGCGGGCTGGCGGCGCGACCCCGAGAGGGGCGCGCGGGGCCGGGGGCCGGGGGCCGGGGGCCGCGGCGGGCTGCAGGGGCCAGAGGAGGAGGCGGTCGCGGGGCCTCCAGTCGGGGACGAGAAATGGGAGGGCGCGGCTGGGGTCGGGGAGAGCGGCCGAGAGTGGGACTGAGCGGGAAAGAGCGGCCCGAGACGGGCTTGGGGGGCAGATTGGGTCCTGGGGCGAGGTCTGCGGGGCGAGGACCGGGCGGGGCGGGAGGAGGGGATTAGGGGCCCTGGCATGGGCATTTGGGGACGTAGAGGCTGTGGCTGAGTCTGGGGGCCGAGGAGGAGGTTGGGGGGTGTCGAGGCTGGGTTGGAAAGTAGAGAGGACTGTAGCGGAGGATGAGGGGTGACTGGGACTGAGGGGCCGCCGGAAGGGATTGGGGGCTTGAGAAGGTTGAGGAGTGCAGGGGACTGAGGCAGATGTTGGGGTCTGGGAATAGGTTTTGAGGGGCTGAGTGGACTATCGAATGAGTCTTAGGAGAGAATTGGGGTTCCAAGATGAGCTGGGGGAGCTGAGAGTCTAGTGAGTGTGGGAGGTAGTTCTGAGATAAGCTTTAGTGTTGGGCAGGGGTCTCTGAGGTGGGGAGGCACAGGCCACAGACTTAGGCAGGTTAAGTTAAAATCTAAGGGGTCCCTGTATCTGATGGTTCCCAAGACTGTTGGGGCCCTACCCTGTCTGACTTCATTTGGAAGTGGTCCTAGGTGAGTTATCCCAGGGGGCTCTTTGCCCTGGGCTTGTAGGTGGGCCTGAGGGTGGCCGCAGGATCCCTTTCTCCCAAAGAGTTGACTCCCCTCTACAGAAGGAGGGAATGTGGGAATTCTAGTATGGTGGCTTTGCTTCACAGTGTCCTACCTTACTGGGGCCAAGGAGAGTTCCTGGGGCTGTTTTTTGGGAAAAGATAAGCAGGGAGTTGGGGGCTGACAGGCAGCCCCCACCTCTTTGATAGTCCGGGGCCTGCCAAGCCTCTGGAAGGCATGTGCCCACCCTGGTTCTGGTTATCTCAGTCTATTCCTTGTGGCATGGTCTGCTCATGTGGCGTAACAGACCACATTTGCAGTGTGTGCTTCCTGCTCTCTCTCCCAATCCTTTTGAACTCTTTCTCTGAACGTCCCATCCTGTGAGTCTGGGTCTCCTCCAGGCAGGTGGGCCCAGGCTGGTTCTAGCTCTCCAGCCCATTGACCACCCCCACTCTTTTGTCTCTGAAGCCTGAGCCTTCCCACGCCTACACGGCTGAGCCTCTCACCCAGAAGCCCGAGTGGGGGCTTTTGGCTTTCTTTCCTGGGAGGGATTGTTCAGCATGGAGCCAGCCCCTTAAAAGGGGGCTTGTATGGAGGTTGCACATTCAAAATCACTGGAAACCCTCAACAGATCATTGTCCTGAGCTACAGAGAGGCCACTGTAGTAAGATTGTATCAGTCTTTCCATTAATACACCCCTTGTATTCATAGGCTTTGTAACTTGGCACATAAAACGTTACTCTGGGAATGCAGTTTAAACCGTTTATGGTCTCCATGTGGCACTTTCCATTTTAGAGAATAGTAAGTGACAAAATCCATTTTTCTTGATTTAATAGAGTTTCATGTGTCCAAAGAAAGAAAATCTTTGCTTAAGTTTCTCTGCTTTTTGGTTGCTGGGAGACCTTTTGTTGATTGTCAGCAGGCATCTTTCTAGTTTAATAATAAAATGATAGGTGTGTTTTTCTGATGTGTAACACCACCTACAAGTTATTTTGTTATATGTAGCTGTTCTGTTTCAGTAAGAACAGAATAATTATATTGGCGGCACATTCATAGAAATAAACTGCCGTTTAGTGGAGGGAAGATTGTGGAGAAAGTTGGTGATTCTGCTGACTCGGAGGCTGTTAGGGGCAGTTTCACTTGTTTCCTCTACCTAGGAAGCTGGAGATTAGTATTTAAAGGGAAAAGCAAATTATTCTGGCAGGAACTTTTTGTTTGCCTGATTTTGGAGTAAAGGTGACCTTCATACCGGAGCACCCTGGACAGTACTGAGGACTTACTGACCGCACTCCATTAGACCACATAATTCCGGTTAAATTACTCAATGGTAGTTTGTTCTTCAGGGTGCAGTGCTTTTAAAACAAGGAAATGGAACATGAAGGCCAGACTACCTTAGCCAGGCAGCTCCCCTGGCCACAGTCACACTTAGCAAATCCTGTTGCCCTGGGCCTGTGTGGCCTGTGTTCGTGGGAGTGGGTATAACATGAACAACTGGAATTGTGGCCATGGTAGTTTCACTCAGCTGTTGATGTTAATGCATTGGTTTTATTTTTGGATGGTTCTGAGACACAGTATAAGAAAATACCTTGTGAACTGTGCACTCTTGACCAAATGGAACATTTACAGTGTGGTGTTAATGTTAAAGAACATTCAGGCTTTGGAATCATAAACCTCTGGCTGAACTTGGCTGCTTCCCTGCTGTGTGATTGCAGGCAAGTGACTTCACCTCTCTGAGTATCTGATGGGGAAGGGTGCCTTGATAATACTTATTTCATAGAGCTGATGTGAGGTTTATGTGAGAGAGTGCATGTTAACACAGCATATAGTTAGTGCTCCAGGAAGAGTAATTGCGATCATTAATAATCATCTGTGGTTCTTTCATTTTAAAAAGATTACCAACAATCATTAATACCAGATTATCCTGACAAGTTAATAGGGTCTTATTTAAAATTTTTTAAGTAAATTTTTATCTGCCATTAGGCTAAGAAACGTTTTATACCTTCCATGGTCAAAATGATTCCGTATCTCACTAGGTCTAGGATGAGACAGTAAATGTACAGGCCTTCCACAGCGTAGAATCTCTTAACTGGAACCAAAGGCTTTTTTTTTTTTTAATTGACAGAAGGAAGTGTTTTAAATTGTAGAGTAAGGCTTCTTTGCGCCTGAGGGGATATTTAGTGGCAACTGGGAAGTGCTAGGTTTTGAAGGCATTCACTGTTAGGTTTAAAGACAGCTTGCATCGTGCCACACTTACATTATTTTAATTGTGGTATATGAGCTCTAGTGCAGCTCAGGACTTTAAAATCATGTCAGAGCTACAGACCTTCTCATTTTCCACGCCTACGTGTTTATCCTTCCCTGTTATGTAGTATGTCCCCAGTGATCATAGGCTCTCTCCTTCTGCTGTGGCCTGATGTTTCATATGCACATATTTTTATTTTTATTTAAAGTTATTTTTACATGGCAATGGAATGTGCCTTTTTCTGTCCATACACATTAACCCCACTGGACTTTGCAGGGCACTCCCTTAAAAGGAATTGTCGCTTAGGAGATTAAGCAGCTGAGCCAGACCTCTTGGGTCACTTCGGCCAGTGTCCTTTCTGAGGAAAGGCTGAGTGGGGTCTTTGTGCTTGTGGCAAGTGAAAATGCCCGCACGCAGAAATGTTGAGGGTCTGAAAAACAGATTGTTTGGTGGAAAGAGTCTAGTCTGGGAGAGGCTATTTCCCTAAGGCGTGTTCTGGTGTGATTTGTGTGGGGCTGCAAAGCTACTGCATGAATCATAGTGGCTCATTGATACTGACCTTGCTTTAAACCCAGAGACTGGCTCTTCAACACAGCCCTGAACGCTGGTGGGACTGGTTTTTAGAGCTAAGATTTAAGCTCTTTGAGTGTCTACTACTGGACTTTGTATTTGTGTTGTACAGTCATTACTGTATACATAAACTTAAATGTTGTCTTCTCTTCCATGGGCCTAATTACTTTAACTCTTGAGTAAAAAATTACTGGGCCCAGGAATACTTCCTGAAATTTAATTTTATCTGATTTTATCTTTTTTAAAAAGGAGACATCAAGATTTCATGGAAAGAGCACAGCTGAGAGTTGTGTGACTTTATTCCAGCTCTTGAAACTTTCTGTGCTTCAGCATCTCCCCTGCAGTGAGGACAGTCCCTGTGCCTGCCTTTGAGGGGCCTCGTGAGGCTAAATGGAAGAGTGGGTGGAGGCGATATGCCGCACAGAGGAGGCTTTCAGTAGAGGCGAGCCCCCTTTTTGAAGAGATTTTCAGAATTGTTAGACTGGCTTAGATGAAATCTGGTAACTTTTCTAATTGCTCTCTACCTCTTTTGCACTGATTAAAAGCACAGTGGGGGTCATATAGCACAGAACTGGCTGTCAATACTAGCAGCGTGACCTTTGGCAAGTATTCAATCTTTCCAATTCCAGTTTCCTTGTTGAAAATAATGGGGTTTGAAAAAATAAAAGGATAACGGTAACCTACATCATAGATTGTTGGGTGGATTAAATGAGATAAACATTGAGAGAAAACTTGGTAAATTGTTACTATTAGCTATTAATGCTGAAACTAAAAGGCATAGTATCCTTGCTGTCATTTCAGGAAGATTCAATTTCAATTCCATAGCTGTGGAGCACTTCCTGTGTGCAAGGCATCGTAAAGGATAGAAACATGAGGAGGGCATAATCCCTATGTTATAACTTGGGGAAGGAAAGTACACAGCTACAATACAAGAGAGTATAATAAGAGGTAGAGTAGCTTGATTTATGTAAATGAAAAAAGTTGGAGTAGATGGTGATGACGGCACAACCAGTGTGAGTGTATGTACTTGGGGCACTGACACGTATACGTAAACGAAATTAAGATGGTCAATTTTATGTTATGGGCACTTCACCACAATTTTTTAAAAAGAGAGAAAGGCCACATGTGAATTGTAAATGACATTTAAGATCAGATGAAAAGAGGATCCCTGGCTAGTTTAGGTTCCTAGTGCAAGAGATGGGCTTTGATAGGTGGGTGGGTAAGATTTAAGAAAATAAATGATCAAATCCAGTAACACCTGTAAGAGGGTAAAGAGTAATGCAGCGACATTTGTGTACGGGCCACTCAGCTTAGGAAATAAACACTTCCAACCCAGTGAAAAGCTCTCCATCCTCCCTCCTGGGCATGACACACTTGTGCACATGTGTGCACACACACACACACACACACCCCGAGAGCCACTGTCTTGAATTAGGTAGTCATTTCTCTAAGGATTTTAACAGAGAAGATTGCGATCAGGAAGAAGTGACAGCACCAGCACAGGCACAGAGCAGGAAAGCTTGGGACAGGTTGTATGACTAGTGAATTACCATCTGCTTTAGCCAGATCAAGTTTGCTCATGAGCAGGAAAATGACAAGAAGGAAGGCCAGCGAGGGCAGAGTGCCAGGGTGTGAGCTCGACGGCGGTTAGTTCGGTAGCAGCGAGTTTCCATACTGTTTGGAGCAGTTAGTGTGCAGAGTGGCTTCAAGGGGAAGTGGGTGAGAGCGGGCCTGGGGCGGGAGGTGGGGCGAGGGGTCAGGGGGCTGCCTTAGCCCTTGACGGAGACAGGCCAGGCAGTTTCACCACCTCTGCAGGCAGTTGGAAGTGTGTTTCTGGAGCTTGGGAGCAGTTTGCTAAGATAAAGATTTGGGGGCCAGCGTCCTCCGAGTGCTTGTGGAAATCAAGGAGAATTTAAAGTTTGGAAGGCCACTGGGAGTACTCAGTGGGTTGGGAGAGGGAAAGAGGTGCCATCGAAGGACTGGGAGAAACAAGCCCAACAACCTTGTATTACAGACAGGTTGACATCCTGTTACAGTTCCTGCGCTGTGTCACGCTGCTTGAAAGGAACTTAGGAGTGGACCGAGCTACCTCATCTGTCCTGTGCAGAATTGATGTGCTCTTGAGCTAAGCCAACTCTGTCATTTACAGACAGTCCCCAATATATGATGGCTTCACTTAATGATGTTTTGACTCATCGTAGTGCAAAAGTAGCACCTGTCCACTAGAAACTGTGCTTGGGGTTTCGATGTTGGATCTTTGCCCTGGCTAGCGACGTGCAGTCTGATCTCCTCTGTGACGCTGGGCAGAGCAGCAAGCCGAGGCCCCTGGTCAGCCACCGACCACTGCCGACACACCGACAGCCTTCCCACACCCATATGGCCGTTCTGTTTTTCACTTTCAGTACAGCATTCAGCACATTACCTGAGCTATTCGGAGTTATTCAGCACCTCACTATGAAATAGGTTTCATGTTAGATGATTTTGTCCCTCTGCAGGCTCATGTATGTGTCCTGAGCATGTTTAAGGTAGGCTGGGTGGAGCTCTGCTGTGCAGTAGGTTGGGTGTATTAGATGCATTTTTGCTTCTGATATTTCCAACTTGGGATGGGTTTATCTGGATGCAATTCCACTCTAAGTTGAAGACCTGTATTTGGCTTTTATCACAGTATTTCTAGCAGAATATTGCTGTGGAGATTATGCCAGGTACACAGTGCCAGGTTATCTATTACAACCTGTGTGTCAGCCAATGTTCATGTATGTAATCACTGGCTCCCTGAGCATGCTGAGACAAGAGTTCTGATTGGTTTTATTTCCTTCTTGGGCTGTGTGGGTTTTTCAGATTCCATCATTATTCAGGAAAACCAGTGGTACCCAGTGGTACAAAGAGAGGAAAGTTCTTTGTAAAATTTCTTCATAGGGAAGAGGGAAGTACAGAGGTGGATGTAGCTTTGCTGTCACCAGTTTACATTGTAGTGTGTCAAGAACAGGCTTTTTAAAGTATTTCTCTTGGAATTGTGAGAAACATTCATTACTGTGTCAAAGAGTTTATGTGAAAGCAGATACCTGAACAGCTTGTTATATTACAAGCAGTGTCATAGTTAATGTTTCTTTCAAATCAAATCTTTTATTATCACCAAGGTTAGCTGATAGCACCTCGAGGTTATTTTCAAATCCACAGCCCAGCACCTGAGTTGGTGGAGGGACAGAGGGAGTGCTAATTAATGTTTGCTGCCAGCCAGCAGCTTTCATTAATGTGAACCAGCTGAGGTTGAGGAAGTTTATTCATTTACTCAACATTTGTGGGGCACCCTGGGGATGTGAAACCTCTAAGCCCTGTAGCTTTCCCCTTTCAGGATCACGCAAGGCCATCTCACAAAGCACTGTACGTGTGAAACGTAGTGATTCGGCACGCCCTAGTGGGACGGAGACCAACAAGTCTTTAAGGGGGTGGGGGAAGATCTGAGGGAGCCTTTCCTGGAGGAGATGGCTCAGGAGTTGTGATTCAAGGGATGGGTCAACCAAGTATGAGGGAGAATGGCTTGCAGGTATGGAGGTGGCAGCAAGGACAGAGGCAAGAGGAAAGAAGCCTAGAGAGGGGGCGGACACCCAAATATCGCAGGCCTTGCTGCAGGGACCAGGGCAGGGCAGGGTCTTGGTGGGGAGCAAGGCCAGAGAAACTGGCTGAGACCAGATGGCCTCTGATGCTGTGTGAGGGAGGTTGGATCCTCCAGTCTGGGAGCCATTGGAGGATTTTAGGCATGAGAGTGCTGTGGCCATACTTGAGATTTATACAGGTTCAGCCAGGGGCAGGATGCGTGAGGGGGATAAGACCAGAAAGCAGGGCGCTCAGTTAGAAGGCTGAAAGGTGATTGCTGAACAGGGTTTTTGGGCAGCCAAAATCATGTGTCTGTGGCAGATTTTTAAAGGGTGCAAGGAAATACTAGTAGAACCAGTAACACCATCAAGAAATAAATGGGAGTATTATATATACCATCCTTGCAAGTTCTGAGGACTGAATATACTGTTAGTAAACTGTGGAACACAGTGTGGCAGTAAGATGTGCCCAGGAGCTGTGATGGTCCTTAACAAAGGGGTCGGTGCCGTTTGACTTGGGGTAGTGGTCTCTCAGAGCCCTGATTCTGTGGATGTTCGTGGTGATCACGTTAAAAGGGTCCGAGGTAAGTAAATTTGGGAAACCAGTGGTTAAACAAGAGGGGTTTGGTGGTGTTCTGCTTTGTTTGGCTCCAGGGCCAGGGTGTATGTGAAGCTCGAGGGGCAAACACTGTAGTGTTTCCCAAACTGAAGTCGCAGACCTCCTGGGACTGGACTCTCGGGAGCATGCTTTTGCAGAAGCTTATTTAGGGGATAAATATGTCCATCTGCTTCCATAGCCCATGGGGTCTGGTTTATCACTGTGGTCACCTGATGTTCATGATGACAGTAGTGTCTCATCAAAGGCTGTCCCGCTTTCACATACTCTGTTGAGGAAGGTGGGGAAGTAGATGGTATTTTTAATATTCGATCCCAAAATAAGATTTTTACATGTTTATTGTAGAACAATTTTAAAATACAGAAAACTATAAAGAAGAAAATATAGTCATAAGTAATACCACCACCCAGAGAGAAACACTGTTAGAAGACATTTCATATATTTTCTTTCTGTGGTTTCCCCCACTGGGATTATTCTGTATAGAAAGTTTTTTTGTTTTGTGTTGTTTTTTACCAAAGTTATACTCTGAGCATTGTCTCATTTTTTATGAAACAACAGAATATTGTTACATGACATGATTTTTTAATGGCTGCATATTTCATCATGTGGATAGATCATAGTTTTTGGACCATCGCCTTATTATTGGATATTTAGGCATAAATTACATTGCAGTTAACACCTTTTAACATAAGTCTGTTGAAATATCAACATTAACTTTTTTTTAAGTTTTAAGTAGTCTTTTAATTAGAACCTTTAATTCCCTATATCAGATATAACTGCAGTTTTTTTGTTATGAAATATAAGTAGAATCATTTAGAGTAACTGATTCTCCTTTGACTAATTCCCCTTTCTCTACCCATGGACTAAAAAAAAAAAAAAAAATCCTATAATTAGAATAGCATTTTCTCATACTGAATAGGAGGTGAATAATTTCAGTCATGTGAGAGTAAATTTTATCTGTTAAACTGAATTTTTGAGTCAGGTGTTGGAAAGTTTATATCATGATATATTTTAAATATAAAAGCAAAATTGTCAAAAGATGTAGTCTTAATCCATATAAATCCAGGACCCATGTGGATAGGCATTTTCTTATTTGTGCCTGTGTAAAGACTATCCCAGAAAATTCTTATACATGCATTTCTTGGAAGTTGTGGTTTCAAAGGAAATAAAGAGAAGAAAAAACCCCTCAGATCTTATTACTAAACAAACGAATGCTTTGGTGGTTTGTCCCGGCCAGAAGCTAATAAAAAAGCAGAGTGTAGAAACTCTGCCTTCCTTAGGCTTCTGTCTTCTGGGAAGGAGAGGAGGGATCTGGATTTTAAAATTACAGCAGAAGCTATTATTGACCTTCCCACCTAATGAGAGCATTCCCCTGACTGGCACTTGCCATTCTCAACAGCAGATACAATGACTGATGCCTGCCCATGATCGGGATGAGGTACCTGGGCCTTTCTGCCCCCACACTGCATACTCTCCTGGAGTCAAATGTGTTTGCTCTCAGACCTGTTTATTCTGGTTTTATTTTTTATAATAATTAAATGGTTTCATTAATTACTGTGGCAGTTGACAGCCCTGAGTGAAAACTAAGCTGAGTGCTTTGGAAACAGTTAATATTAAGGTGATTCACTCGTTAGAAAATGTGCTAGTGAATTCGGTGGGGACAAGTTGGGGAAAAATTGATGAACTCAAGGATTCTGCTTACATCTTGTTTATACAGTGTCTTTAAATTCTCTACCTGAAAGGATGTGATCTAGGCCAAAAAGCACTTTTAGAACTTGAGTTAGTATACACTTTCTCTAAGAAAACACCTTTGTCTTAAAAGAAAAAAATGGACAGATGTATGTCTTGAAAATTTTGTGTGTGTTAGTGACTCACTGCTTTAACCCAAATACTCAGCCAGCAGCTAACCGGGTCTCATAATACGAACTGAAGGCTTCTCTGTGGCTCTCCTGGCTGAGATTCTGATTCATTAGCACTAGGGTAGAGCCAAGTGTGACAAATCCCTTGCTTTTAGAAGACTAGGAACAATGACAGGTAGCGCTGTGATCAGTTTGGATGTCCATCCTACTTCTGTTCTGCTCCCCTCCCTCCTCCACTCAGAGCCCCAGGTACTGCAAGGCCAGTGACACAGGAGAGTAGCATTTCATAGCATGTGGCAGCTACCAGAACCAGTCACATCTATTATTATATTTGTTATTGACACCATTATTCACATATGTCCAAAAAGTAGGCAGATCTTGTCTTCTTTTTTCTTTGAATATTAGAAAGTAAGCCTTCTAGGAAAGAAAACAAAAATACCCACTCAGGGTACGTAGAGCCTGCCAGAACTAGAAAACTCTCAAATTGTATGTCTCTGGGACTAGCGCTTTTGTTTTTGAGCCTAGCTTTTTGCATTTCTGTGGTCAGTTACACTTAAAGTGAGTAACAACTGATTTTTCAGATGTGAGCCAGCTCCATAGGGAAGGGACTGTTCCTGTCTACGCCCCACTGCCTGCTACTTTCTACGGGTGGCAAGTTTCATCTGGGCAAGGATTTTGATGTCTTCAATAAAAAATAGCAGCCTTTATTAATCTAATATGTTCAGTTTGTTGAGGGGTATTTTGGTGGGATAGTTGATAAGCAGCTGGTAAATTTCCTTCCCCGAGTAGGCTGTAGCCTTGGAGATGGTTTCACACAGCCCACGAGATTGTTGTATTTTAGAACAGTTTCATAATGTTCTACAGTTCGTTCACTGCATTTTTGTTTTTTCAGATCTTTGATTCTGTTAACATGTTAAACATTCCAGCTCTGCGACTTAAGGTTTTTCATTAAAACTCTAGGAACATTTGGATTGAATTAAGTCACGTTAGCTTGTGTTTGCAGCACACCTGTGGGCAGGCACTGCAAGCTTGGATGACAGGTTCCACCTGAAACCCTGTGTTCAACTGGAAGGCTGTGGTGAAATGAGTTAGTCACTGTGAAGGTCTTTGCATGGAGTAGAAGCTGAATTTGGGCTTCCTAATAACCTAGCCTTTAATATTAAAGTCCAGACTACAGTTGCTTGAGAACTTTGGAGAAGTGTACCCTAAAATTAATTGGTGAGCTAGAGCGAATGTAGCACAAAAAAAGGAGATGAGATTAAATGCAATCGCCAGCCTTTTCATCACCTAACCTGTAAGCCTGCTGTATTTAAAGTCTTAATGCAACCTAACCTTTTCCACTATTAGAAAAATACAAATGCTGAGGTTTGTTTCATTCTTCATCTTTGTGTTGTAGATAACTTTAAATTTAATTTTATCTGGAGAAAAAATTCATCAAAATCAAAACTAATTTCCCACCAAAAGGAGCCAGTATTTCTCTGAGGAGGGCCAGGCTGGGTCAGGGGCAGGCAAATATACAGATGGATCTGGGACATCTTGCTTTTCCAGAGAGCACGGTAGCTGTCAAACCCCCGGAGAGGGTTGGCTTAAGAGTCAGCTTGTAGTGTCTCCCACGGCCATGGGCAGCTTGAGCATCAGGAAGATTAGTGACTGCAGCTAACTGAGACACGTAAAAACAAAAATCGTTATTTAAGGACATCTCCCCTAAAAGCTTATTGGTGGTTTTTGAAGGATGCTTGAGCATTACTCAGTCTCCTAAAAGCTGATTTAAAGGAATATGGGTGTGAAACATTTATCCTGCTTTTCCCATATAAACTATTTCAGATACTCAGGTGAGACAAAAAGCTCATTGTAGAAGAATGCAAGCAAACACATGCAGAAAATGAAATTAAAGAATTATTGTTAATTTTAGTAAATGTGATTATGGCGTTAGAGTTCTTGAGTTCCTACCCATTAAAGGTAGATATTCAAGTTTTTAAGGGTAGAATGATACGATGTCTGAGATTTGCTTTCCAATACTTGGGGAAAAAAAGGAGGGGAGTATGGATGAAAAGATTGGTGAATGTCACTAATTGTTGAACCTGGGAGAACAGTCCACAGAGATCTGTTATACTTACCTCTCTACTTTTGCTTTGTCTTTGAAAATATCCTCAGTGAAAAGGTAAATAAAAGATATAAATAGAAATGAAATGTAGATGATTATTGGAACTTGACAGTAGACTAGATTCTGTGCAGCAGAGAGTAGATTGTGTGGCATAATGCAGGGCACGATCATGTGGAAAACACACTTGGAGACAGAATATCTGAACGCTTAACGTCCTAGCTCTGAGGTTACTTACTGGCACTTGTGACTTTGATGGGCTCTGAAACCGCCCTCCCTGAGATTGTATTTCCTTCTTCCTGAGTAAAATGGGGATGAATTTGTCTCGCCATTGCTGAGAGGATTAAAGGAGATAATGCATGAAGAGAAGGTGGCACAGTGCCAAGCATATAGTACATGCTCAATAAGCCTTAGCAAACACTGTTGAAATTAAGGTACTAACAAGAGGGAAGTTTTCATATCACCACCAGCACCTTGTCTTACTTAAGTCTTCAAATTCACATCTGGTTTGATATTTTTTCCTTTCTTTTTCTCTCTCGAGCCTTTTATTTGAAGAAGGAATGCAGTCTGTGTGCCGTGCTCCACGCTGCAGTGCAGAGTGAATGGCACTCCCAGGATCTGGGCGATGAGCAGCTCCCAGGGCCTGTGTGCAGGCGGTCTTGACATTGGGACTCAAGGTCTTCGGGGCTGAGTGTGTTGTGGTTATTGTGTCCCCAGAGCCTGGCAGGTGGAGGGGCTTCTTAAGCATTTCTGGAATGTTGGAACATTTTGTTGTGGCTGTGGTGAGCTATGGTCGAGATACAGAAGTTTTTGGGGGACTTACAAAAATAGCTGAAATAACTGTAAATTATAGTGGCTTCCAGGCTACCACAGTCACAACATTGTCACATTCTGACATGCTCTTCAGGTGGGAGAGGGCTGAATTTCAGCTGAAGCCTCCTTGTGTCTGACATGTCTCCTCATGCATGTTGTGTACCTGTTTCTATGTGGTACCGGCTGCTTTTGCTTTGGAGCAACTGCCTCATAATCTTGACTATTTTCCCTCACATTTCACTCCCAAACCACTGTTGCTGCTGTGCAGTTCGTCTTCCATCAGCATCTGGTCGGTTGTGATAATAGGCTTTAAACCATGAGGTTACTGGTTACAAATCTACTCTTTAAAATTTTATTTTAAACATTTAAAGAAGCTCATCTTAAGAACAGCTTAGAAGATTTTAATAAGTGACTCAGAGAGTAGCCTGAGGTCCTGCAGTCAAGATCCCTGCGGATTCCATTGAACAAGTATTCAGTAATATGCCTGGCACTGCGCTAGGTTCTGGGCATTGGGGAATGAATGAGACACGGTGCTGCTCTTAAGGGGCACCCAGGGTTCTCATCACAAGGGTGAGTGTGAGCTCAAATGTCATTTTATTTCACTGGGAAAGCCATTCCAGTTAAATCAGGCTTCTGGCAGACTGGGTCACTTAGCCAAGGGGGGCTTGAGGGGCGTTTAATAAAGGTGTGCTTCACAAGGGGTGGTGGGTGCAGACCCCCAGGGCTGGTGCAGGACTAGCCAGTTTTGCACTTCTTGCCAGCAGGCCTGAGGGACAGAGCAAGAACCGGAGAGGAAGAGAGAGGTGCTGTGGATGTGGGGTAGGGGAGGGTAGCCTGGCCACCTACAGTGACCCCCAAGGCTAGTGGTCTGTTGAAGTGATCACTGTGGTTCAGCCAGTGGGCCCCTGGGGCACAGAGCAGGATGGAGAGTGGATCTTAAGGATAGATGGAAGATTCCAGCGCTGTGTTAGTTTCCTGGGGCTACCATAACAAACTGCTGCAAACTTGGTGGCTTAAAACAAGAGCTATTCATTCTCTCACAGTTCTGGAGACCAGAAGTCTGAAATCAAGGTGTCTACACCCTCTGGATGCTCTAGGGGAGAATCCGGTCCTGCCTCTTCCAGCCTCTGATGGTTGCTGGCTTCCTTGGCTCATGGCTGCCTCCCTCCAGTCTGCCTGCATATCCACGTGGCCTCCTCTGCATTTATTTTCTCCTCTGTGTGTCTCTTGTAAGGACATTTATTTGTCCTTGGGTTTAGGGCTACCCAGATAGCCTAGGGCGATCTCATCTCCAGACCCTTAATTACATCAGCAAAGACCTTTTTCCAGGTAAGGTCACATTCCCAGGTTCCAAGGCTTAGAATGCTGACATGTCTTTTTGGAGGTCACCTTCAGCCCACTACAAGCATCCATCACTCCCAGGAGAGTTAAAACTCCATCAGGAAGTGGTGGCTCATCATCGGTGTGACTGCCTGTCTTCAGTAGATGTGCACTCTGTGAGGGCAGGGATGCCATCGCTCTGTCCACTTCTGTCTCCCTTGCCTGGCTGGGGCCAGCACATAGTGGTGACTCAAAAACCTGTGTCTGGATGAATGAACAAACACCATGACTACAATACAGAGTAAAAGCAGAGGTGCAGAGGTGTGCTCTGTGAGGCATTGAGACCGTTGAGGTGAACATCCCCGTGGAGGACTTGAGTGGTGTGTGAATGTCAGTTAGGTCATGCCTCAGAGCGCTGCTCAGATCTAGGGAGCAAGGTAGTGTAGGCCTTGAGGAGGTAGAGAAAAGGCTCAAAGCCTTTGCCAGGGCCTCGGTTAGGACAGTTTTGTGCAGAGATTTGGGGAAGAAAGGTGTTCCAGGCTAGGAGCCAGCCCAGGAGCAAAGTCATGGGCAAAGAGCGTTGATGTACCAGGGAAGATGATTATTTATTAAATAAAAATGATTGTTTATCTCACATTAGTACCAAGGCCTTCTGAGCCTGGTGGCAGGAGAGGGCCATACCTGTGTATCTTTATCTCAGAGGGGTTCTGGATCTTGGTGATTTTTGTCTGTATCATATTCTTCTGTCTTGTCATGTTGACAGGAGTGGTCGCTGGGAGGTGCCACGTATGTCAGCTGGGCTCTTTAAGGTTTAAAAAGAAAAAAAAAATGTGTATCTTTATCTTATATAACCCAGCCCACATTCCAAGTACTTACTGGGTTTTGAGTGGCTTAAAACAAGAGCTACTCATTTTCTCTCAGTTCTGGAGACCAGAAGTCTGAAATCAAGGTGTCTACACCCTCTGGATGCTTTAGGGGAGAATCCGGTCCCTCCTCTTCCAGCCTCTGATGGTTGTTGGCTTTCTTGGCTCATGGCTGCGTCCCTCCAGTGTGCCTCCATCTCCACATGGCCTTCTCTTTAAAGGACCTCCAGTACTACTAAGAATTTCCCTTTATTTGTTGAAATCTGCTAACATAATTCCATCTTGTTTTTACCTTGTTTTGATAAGGATTATATAGTAATGTAAAGGGGGTGTAAGGGACTGCTCTGAGTATTTTTCTGTGAAGAGATTTATCTTGGAAATCTGGAGAGACTTGCCTGTCATAGTGCTTAGGAAGGCACAGTTATAATTACAGACGGAGTCATGCCTGCCAGCTTGAATTAGAACTTCACAGTGTAGAAGTGTCTGGTTTGGAAAACATCCACGGCACACCCAAACCTTTGACTGGGTGCTGGCCAGCGGGGCGCAGGCTGTCTCCGTCCTGTCCCAGAGAGCCCCACATTGCATATGCCATCCAGAGGGGAATTTAAATCTCTTTCTTTCTTACCAACTTGATTTTTATGCCACTCTCTGCCAGCCGAAATGAATACGTAAATAATGACACGCGTTTGAGGTAGGATGTGCATTCTGCCAGAACTTCATAATGATGTAAGCATCCCAGGAGAGAAAGGCATCTCCATATTTCCGCAGGTACAAGCATTGTAAAATACCTTGTTTGCATTTTTAAAACCAAGCCATCTTATTTCCTTAGAGCTTCTGCCCCTCTGGTTCTAATACCAACAGGCCTTTAAAAAATTGTTATTAAAAAATACCTTCTGTAAGTTTTATACAGAAATTTAATAGTGCTTCTTATAATGAATCAAGCATTATGTACAGTAAAAAGGAAAGTAAAAAAATCTTGCTGCTGTTAACTTTAGGAGAATGTCTTTCAGACAGCCCTCTGTGGTCATGGATAGACGGATGGGCAGAAATAACTATAAATGGGATCCTGCTATCAAGTGTCTAATTTTTCTTCAGTTAGGAGCAGAAGAACTGAGGACATAAATGAAAAAATGTTCCCTTAACACTGAGAGATTATTTCCTGAAAAGATTTCTCTCTAGTTGGAAGGACCTTGAGGACCATCAAGGAGGCTGGTGACACTGTTTTCCGTTTCAGTCACCCACCGGCTCCGGACCATGGCTCCTAAAGTACAGCGGGCCATCCACCCCTTCTCGGATTCACTGTACAGGCGTGGCCGCAGTCTGGAGTCAGTCTGAGAGGTGCAGGGTCTGGCTGCGTGTCGCCTGGAGTAGCTGCCTCCTGGGCCTTGTCCCCGTGGAGAGGGCCCCAAGCCCCCGCAGCCAGCCTTTGCTTTGCAGGTGGAAGAACAAGGCTGGCTGTCTCCTCCCATTCTTCTTGGCTGGAATGACGGGAAGGAATGCTCAGGAGGAGGAGAGAGCCTTTTCCTACATCTGATGTGGCATCAGGTGTGTTCTGGGGTCACAGGGTGTACGAAAAGCGTTGTCAGATGCTTAAGAAAAGCAGCTCCTCCCACCTCAGCACACGTGTCATGGCTGTTGTCCCCGGAATGGGAGGCCTAAGTGGCCACTCAGAACTTACTGATATTTATTTACCTAAAAGCATCTGAATACCCAAAGTGTATGAAAAGTCGCAGCCATCTCAGTGGTTGGTGGTTGAAGTTGAATTTGGCCTGTTTGGCTGGCTGGCGGCTCGGACTTTGCCTCCGTGCATCCTGAGCGGACAAGCTGCCTCTGGTTACAGTCCGGGCTCCCTGTGTGACTCTCTTCTAGGACTTCCTAACGTGTAGAAGTGATTTTGACCTGACTTCAACCCTACGAGGATGAGATTTATTTACAGATGTATTTTATGGTGAGACGGAAGCAGTGGCTCAGCTGTATGTTGGAACCACCTGGGGAGCTTTAAAAAAAATAGCCATGCTTGGGTGTGGGGAGCTTGGCTGATGTGGGCTTGAGCTGGGCTTTGGGACTGGATTGGCGCTGCCTTCAGGTGATTCTGATGTGCAGCGGAGTCGAGAGCCCCGCTGCAAAGGGAGGCTTCGTAGACCTAGCCCCATGCACGTCCCTGGGTGCTGGGGCTTGTGGTAGAGGCTTCACTCTGGACTAATGGGGAGATCCCCCTGCCAGGTCACACCCTTCAATCCAGTGTGAGACCCCCACAGACTCAGTCTCAGAGGACTGTACCATGTCTGTTGCACAATGGATTTGGGGCATCGATTGCTTGACAAACACAGCTTTTTGTTGTTGTTCTTACCTCCACATTTCATCACCCACCTTATTTGCCAGGTCTGGCCTCAAGTGACTGGCTTTTTTGGGGGTGGAAGAAGCTCTCTGATTCATTCATTCAGCAGATCCTTACTGAGGGAATGATAGTGCTAGGTGCCTCTCATGCTAAAGACGACAGGGTATTGGCTGTGTCATTAATGTTCTGGTGGGGAGGGAGGGAGTGAGATTTAATAATCACTGACTGCAGTTAGTGGCTGGAAAGTAACGGTCACTGGGACAGAGGGTGGCTGCTAGCTTAGGCTGGATGGCCAGGGAAGCCTCTGAGGATGAGGCACTAGGCTGGAGCCAGTGGGCAGAGCAGACCTGAGCACCAGAGGCATGCGGAGGGCAGAGCCTGGTTTGTTCTCAGAACTGCTGGGACGAGGCCATTGAGGAGCAGGCCCCCCCCTCGCCTCAGAGACCCTGGCGTGATGGGCGCTGTTCCATTGACAGTGGTTCCTGAGTTCATAGGCGGATAGGAGTGCCCCTGTCCCTGTTAGCTCTCTGGGCCTGACAAACAGTAGTTGCTCAGAAAATATTTACTGAGCAGAGAATTGATTGAGTCAGGCTGACAGGGTGCATGGGGCAGTGGGTCTGGGAGCACGAGCCCAGGGCCTGGCTGTAGCCTCACACACCTGCTCCCTTCTCATCCATCACGTGAGACCAGCAGTTTCTTTGCTTATAATTAAACTTTAAGTTTTGAGGTAACTGTAGATTCCCTGTGCTTGTAAGTAATGCAGAGAGGTTGTGTACCTGTCACCCATTTTCCCCCAGTGGTGACTCTTGCAAAACTCTGTGGTCTGCCCCCACCGTCTGCCCCAGGGCACAGACACGGATGGGTCAGGATCAGGATCGGAGCAGCAGGACACTTCCATCAGGAAGAGTCCTCCAGGCCGTCCTTCAGCCACTTCCTTCTCCCAACCACCCATCTGTCTCCATTTCTGTAATCCTGTCATTTCAAGAATGTCATGTACACAAATCATAGTGCATGTGACCCTGTGGGTTGGCTTTCTTCCCTCAGCATAATTAATTCCCTGGAGCTTCCTCCAGGTCGCCAGGGCTGTGTCGCCAGGAGGCTCTTTGCGGCTCGGTGCTCCGGGCGGAGGGTGCTGCACTGTTGAGCCATTCACCGGCTGCAGGGCGGCTGGGCTGCTTTATGGTCGGGGCTATTACAAATAAAGTTGTTCCGAATAATTATGGACAGGTTTTGCATGAACCTAAGTTTTTGTTTCTGTAGATAAAAGCCCAGGAATACAGTTTCTGGGTCTCATGGTAGTTGCATGTTTGGTTTTAAAGACTGCTGAGCTGTTTCCAGAGTGGCTGTACAATGGTTTGTTAATCTTTGTTCTTTTAATGGCTTAGCAATCAAGGGAAGGACTTCTGCAGGACCTTGGGAGACAATGCCCTTGGAGGGCCCGCTGCTGGGTGGGCGGGGAAGGCAAGGGTGAAGGGAGCCCCTCCTAGGGCCTCCGGAAACCTAGCGGTACCCGGAACTCCGGCCACACCAGGCCTTTGCAGTCCCACATTCTTCTTGCTGCCTAAAGCAGTGGCAAGAAACCGAGAGTATTTCTACTGCACTAATTTTATAGTGTTGGGCTAGTGGTTTAATTTACTATCCTAATTTAAATCCTTAATTTAAGTTCTGTTTTAAGATTAGCCCAACTGAAGGGCATGGGCGCAACTCCTCTGCGGGAGCACCGGATGGCAGGAATGCTGTGGGGGCCCCCAGCTTGGTGGTTAGCGCCTCTTGATGGGCTTTGGCTTTGTCGTCTTACTTCATTGAGTCGCACCTGTGTGTCGCGATGTGCAAGCGTGAGTGTGAGTGCACGCTGGGAGCTGTGCTTGGCCTGGGGGAGGGCACGGAGCGGAGGCAGTGCAGCCAGGAATCTGCACCCAGGCTACGGAGAGGAAGGAGAGAGAGAGAGAGAGAGAAAGAGAGAGAGAGAGAGAGAGAGAATGTGTGTGTGTGTGTGTTACATTTTATAGGAGTTTCTAATCCTTTCCTCAGACTTTCCTTTTCCCCTTTACCTCCGATCTGTGCTGGTGGACTTCTCTGCGTCCCCAGTAATGTCTGTCACTGCTTGGAAGGACAGAATGAAACCCCTGCAGCGTGAATAAGGCCCCCTCGCCCAGCTCTGGGCCAGCCTTGCTAAAGGCCAGGTAGCTGGGGGCGCTGGCCGTGGCATGGGGTGGGACAAGAACAGGGTCTTTGTAAATGGAATTCAGGCTTCCATGTTTGATCTCTAAGCCTGAAATGACATTTTGCCAACTGCCCTACTCTGATAAAAGTGATTCTTTAACTTCCCCTGGAGCAGCAGAAATTTGTTTGGAAGAAATCTCTGAATCACACAGCTGTTTACTCTGCAAAGCACAGTGGCAGTAGTAAGGAATTCCAGTCACAGCGCAGCCATTGAACTGAAGCCTCGGAGACTCACGAGACAAAGCCTATTCTGCAAACTCTTTGAGAAGGAAGCGCCTTGCTCTTCAAGAGGGAAGCAGTGTCCAAAATAGAAACTGCAGGGACTGGAGTCTGGGCTGGGGGCGGCTGCCTGTGGGTGGTCCCAGCCTAAGACCGGCCCACAGAAGCAGATGCGGGGGACTTGCCTGTGAATAACACACTTGGTTCTCATCATCCTGTATGCTTCTTGCAGACACAGAACATTCAGCTTAACAAAGATATGACGCTCGCCAGCAACCGGAGCCTAGCAGAAGGGAACCTTTTGTACCAGCCCCAACTGGACACTCTGAAAGCGCGTTTGACCCAAAAGTACCAGGAGCTCCAGGTTCTTTTTGAAGCCTATCAGATAAAGAAGACCCAATTAGGTAACTTTTCAGGGATGCTCTTTCAAGAATAAAGAGTTGGGAGAAGGACACGTTTTCAAGCTTTTGTACTACCAGGGAAGAAATACTATTATGGAAAATTTTCAGATTAAGACAATGATTAATGCCATGAAGAAATAGCTCCTCTAGTGATTACCAAAGGGGAGGGGGACTGAGGGGAATTATGTTTAGTACACAGGTTGTGGGGGGTCATGGGGAAACCAGTGTAGCACAGAGAAGGCAAACAGTGACTCTGTGGCATCTTACTACACTGATGGACAGTGACTTCAGTGGGGTATGGGTGGGGACTTGATAATATGGGTAAATTTAGTAACCACATTGTTTTTTCATGTGAAACCTTCATAAGAGTGTATATCAATAATACCTTAATAAAAAAAAAAGAAATAGTTCCTATCTAGAATTGTGTCACCAGTTTAGAAAAGAAACTTAACCACCTTTTAAACAAAATTCCACCTTCTCCAAACAGCATAGGAACAAAGGTAATTTTCTGACTTGTGATATTTATTGAAGTTATGCTCTCAAACTTAAATAACATCCATCACTGGACATTTTATTTTATTATCATACTTTTATTGGTAGCCATTGTGAAGAGATGTAGGAATTGAACACTGTTGAGAGTCCTGAGGGCTTTGGAGAGCTTTCCAGGGGCTTTGAGATTAAGAGGCTAAAAATCATCTGTGTCAGAGAGGGTCACAGTGATACCAGAGACTAACCCCCGCTCCCTGCCTCCACAACTGCATAAAACTTACTAGAACATAAAACCCAGTCAGGAAGAGTCAAAGCAGGGAGATGCAGTACCAGGTCCGGAGAGGGTGTGGAGCTCTTGCATTGCTGGTAGGAATTGAAACTGGTAAAGCCACCTGGGAAAAGTCATTTGGCAGCACCAACTAACATGAAAAACCCATGTTCACTCCTGGGTGGATCCACAACAGAAATGGGCATTTATGTCTAGCAAAAGATAGGCGTAAGAATGTTCACTGCAGCTTTATTTGTAATAGCTAAATTTGGAAACAGTGTAAATGTCCATCCCTGAGGGGTACATAGGTAAGTTGTGATATTTACCCAATGGACCTCCACATCGCATTGAAAGAAGCCAGCAGCGCTTCTGCAGTCCATTCGTGCAGCACGGATGATATCCCAGATGTGCTGTTATGAGGGGAGCCAGCGTGGAGCCCACGCCAGGTGATTACACTTGTGTGCAGTTCAGAACCAGACAGGGCTCTTAGGTGGTGGGGGTCAGCGTAGGGGTGACCTCTGCGGGAGTTGCCGGGAGTGGGCCTGAGGGAGCCGCCGCACATGTTCTAGATCCTGATGGGGGTGAGGTGCTTGGGTTTATACGTAGGTAGAAATCCAGGTCACCGCCTTAAGATATGTGTGCTGCACATAAGTCATCACTCAAAAATACAAAGGAAATACACATAGGGTGACTACATCACATTTGAGACCAGCCCTCTGTAGGGCAGGTGGGGACGCTGGGTGCTGTGATGTGGCTCCCAGGCAGCCCCTGTACTAGTCCCGTGCACGCCTTCCTCCCCTGAATTTTAAGGCCTTTACTTTGAGCTTCCTGGAAAGTTGGCTTCCAGTAGGTGTGACTCCTGTTGGCTTTCCAGCTAAAATGTGCTCCTCCTTTGAAAGGAAGTGGGGAAGAATGTGGTGGGGCGGGGGCTTATTGACTAGAAGGGCCAGAAGCGCTGTGATTTCTGAGTCTGTGCCTGGACACCCCACCTCATCATGCCTCCTGGTTCTTGCAGATAAACAGTCCAGCAGCGCATCCTTGGAGACCCTGTTAGCACTTCTCCAGGCAGAAGGGGCCAAGATTGAGGAAGACACTGAGGTAAAGCCAGCCAGCCTGGGATGCCCAGGGCACAGGTACCAGGTTTGGGCCTTGGGCCAGCAGTAGGCCCAGTTTCTGCAGGGACAGTGAGTGCCACACCCCGCCGGCCAGGCAGCACGTGAGCCCGGGTGAGCCACAGAGCAAAGGATGCGTGCTTCCCTGTGAGGCAGCACTGGTCCTGTAGGGCAGGTGGCTGACGTACCGTTTGCTCTGAGTCAGCTGGTGGGGCAGAGCCGTGGGACACGGTCAGCTGAGTGCTTCAGGGCCTCACTGAGCAACAAGGAAATGAGTCAGAGCTGAAAGCCGTGCAGGTGGAGCAAGCTGGGGCTGGCAGCATGCCGCCGAATTGGCTCTGTGGTCGAGGTAACCACTGGGGATTGCTGGGGGCCTGATGGGCAAGGCGGGTTTCTTTCTGACCCCGTGTGGGCCAGGTCTGTCAGGATGCAGCCAGAGGAAAGGAGGAAATGTTGGCCTCCAGCTAGCCTAATGAGAGAGTCAGAGGTGGGCACAGCGATGTTCTCTCTGGGTCCAGAGACCCAGCCGCTCAGGGCTGCTGACAGGCCTCCTGCACCTTCAGGCTGGCTCTCCCGAGGCCTGCTGCCCATCAGCTTGTAGGCTGCGGGGTGTGGGGCAGACAGGACCAGCCCTCCTGTCTTCCCCGACAATTGGCTGGCCTCTGGGGTCAGCCCGGCTCAGACAGGATGGGGGCAGGTGTTGGGAGGAAGCTGGTGTGGCCCTCCCTGCGCCCTAGGTGGTAAAGGGAGCTTCCTTCCATAGCGGCTGACCTGTCCCTGGAACCCAGTTTCTCCTGCTTCTTTCAGAACATGGCAGAGAAGTTTCTCGATGGAGAGCTTTCTCTAGACGCCTTCATCGATGTCTATCAGAGCAAGCGGAAACTGGCTCACATGCGCAGAGTTAAGATCGAGAAGCTCCAGGAGATGGTGCTGAAAGGGCAGAGACTTCCACAGGCCCTGGTCCCACTGACACCCAGGGTGCCTGAGCCTGTGCCCGCTCTCCCCCTGCCCTATCCCACCCCAGAGGCCAGTGGGCCCCCATCTGTTGTGCCACGGCGCATACCCCCCCCACTGCCCCCAGTGCCTGCAGGACGTTTAGCCACACCGTTCACTGCTGCCATGGGCACAGGACAGGCCCTTCCGTACCCAGGGTCACAGTACCCTCCCCTGCCACCTCGTGTGGGCCTCCCCCCACAGCAAGGATTCTCTGCACAGTTTGTGTCTCCATACCCGCCAGCTCTCCCCCAGAGACCCCCACCCCGGCTGCCTCCACACCAGCCAGGCTTCATCCTGCAGTGAGCGGCTCATCCTTCCTGGGAGACCCTTTCTGCCTGGGAGGCTGTCAGGACTGGCTGCTTTGCCAGCGCCTCCATCCGATGCCAGGACTGTAGACCAGTGGTGAGTAGACGTAGACCCCAGCTCCGGGCGCCTCGGTGGTCTGAGTGTGCTCGGCCTCAGCCTGGCAACCCCGTGGTTGTGCCGACGTGAGTTCTCGGCGTGGTTTTTAGGTCTTACAGCGTTGATGGACTCAAGACTTTGGGGGAAAAGCCTTCCCCTGATCCCACTTAGAATGGGGGTCCTCCCACTGCAGCTTTATTTAATAAGCATGGTTGATCATTTCTGCTTTGTTTTCAAGAGACATTGTGTGTGTCCCAGCCCGCCACAGCCCCTGGTTAGGGTCACTCAGGTGGCCCAGCCCAGAAGGTGCTTACTGAGTCTGTGGGGTGGGGTGGCCGTCGGTCCCCCCACCTTCGCCAATCCTGGATGCTTCAAAGCCACACACGGAGTTTGCACTTGGCCCACCGCCACGTCCAGAGGCCGGGCGAGTTGCAGCTGGGCCTTGGGAGGGTGGGGTGACTGGACTTTGCTCAGCAGTCACAGCTGTTCCTCCTCTTGCTTGAGGGTTTCTATGAAGAAATACTCCCCCAATATTTTTACTATGTCTGTAACATTCCTGTTTTATATTGGGAAAAGAAAACTTTTTTGACACAAGACCATTCAGGGAAACTTTATTAAAAAAGTGTACATAGTGTTTTGAGCAGATTGAAATGCAGATGAAATGAATGCAAGTTTCTTTCCTGCAAGCAGTGTCTGGTCACACCTGCTCACCCCCCTGGGGGCCTGCGCTGTGCCTTAGCTTCACCTGGTGTCAGTGGGTGCTGGCCGCGGCTCCCTGCACGCCCACAGGCTGGCTGGCTGCAGGGTGGCAGTTGCCAGCAACTGCTGCCCCTGGTGGCTCTCAGTTCCTGGAGGGGCTTAGGGGCTTGTCCTGTCCTTTGTCATTGATGTGTTGAAATTGGAAGAAAAGTCTACCCCACCTTGAACCGGTTACCTCTTAGCCAGTAGTCTCTGCCTCTGCCTGGCTGGGTCCCGTGGCATGGGTGGGACAGACAGACCTGGGTTTGGAGAAAGCCTACCCACCTGGGGGCCAGAGAGGGTGCCAACAAACCGGGGTGCTCTGCCAACAGCCCCAGGTTCTGCCTGCCCCTCTGGATTCTCATCTCCGTGCGTGCCTGCCTGCATGCCAGGGCCCAGGTGGGGCAGGGTGTTGCCACTCCCATCCGATGACAACGAAGATGCATGGCTCTCCCAGGTGATAGAACCAAGGCAGAGCTCAAACAGGGTCAGTCACAGCAGGCCACGGTGAGGCCACCAATCTTTGTATTACCCTACAGTTCTGCTCCTGACTTGAACTCTATGGTATCCTAATTGTTTTTAAAAACTGAAGCTGTATAGGACGATTTACTGCCATGCCAATCAGGTAGGCGTGCCATGTCCTGTGAATCTTGAGCACATGGTGCCACCCACCCCAATACCTCTGTCACCCCGCTGTTGGGGGATGCCCGCAGCCTGCACGGGGCACAGCCAAACGTGGGCTTGGTGTTGATGTGAAGGGGTCACTGGGCCTCACATCTCTCTCCAGGGCCACGCCTGAGCTGCGGTTGTAAAGGTATAGGACCCTTTTTAATAAATAGAGAATTATTAATAGCAGTGCTGTCATTTATTTACCTGGGGTGTGGGATATTGTGATGTGTTTATCGCTGATATTCTAGATCCAGAGTTCCTACAGTGAAGCTGACCTGTGTGTTTGAGGTTGAAAAGCCACCCAGGTGGCCGAAGGACCTGCTTTGTCCAGGGTGCCAGGCATTAATAGCAGAGCCTTTCATCCTATTGTTTTTTTTATCAGAGTCTTAAAGAGCAGAAAGCAGTACATTCCTTCTGTGTCAGAACCCATCTTAGGGTCTCAGCTGCCCTGCCTGGGCCTCTGAGCAGGGGCCCATGGGTGCCCTCTGGGCTGTCCCTGGCCTCTGTCCACAGGGTCACCTCTGTCTGCTGCTCAGCTGATGGAAAACTCTGGTTAGGCCATTCTTTGCTGGTGTCAAATTAACAGAATTCGGTGGCTGATGTTTTGTCCTGGGGACTTTGGGCAGCTGTTGCCCATGCCTCTTGAGGCCGAGGACCCCAGGCTCCAGTGCCCCCGCCCCTGGGGTGGGCTGTCTCAGGGCCTTGGTACCCCGGGAGGGCCTGTCCTCTGTGCTGGGGGGACCATGAGGGGCCCCAAAGCAGCCATGCATAGGCTTACCTGATCGCTCTCCCCTCTAAATGGGATGCCATTCCCTGCACATCACTGCTCTGAGAACATGCAGGGCACACTGCTGTAGTTTCGCTGTGAGGAAGAGGGAAGCTTTTCCTGAGAAGTAAGTTTGCTTTTTGTTTAAGAGAATTTGTGTCTGATAGCTTTCTAGCAGCCACTGGGAAAAACAGCCAAATTTGTAGCCCACACCCAGTGAAGGCACTGGACTGGGCAGTGCATTTTGTTCCATGGGACCCCAGCCTTGCCTGGTCCTTGCTCCCTCCTCGGAGCCCCTTTGCTCAAGGGAGGGACAGTAATTGACCCAAGCGAGCAGCAGACCCCAAGGCTTCTCTTTTTGGGGCTTGTTACACGTTTGCTGACTGAGGACTCATGCCAGTGTGCACCGGTTTGTAGCAGGTGGAGAGAATCATCCGCTTCTCGTCTGAAGCTGTTTTCCTCGCAGGAACTAGACACCAGCTCATCTCAGGGCCCTTCCTGTTTATGGAGACTGGGTCCCAAAGCACCTTTTCTCCTGACCCCACCTACTCCTCACAACCATCTTGGAGGCAGGGCGTCTCCATCCTCCAGGAAACTGGCTCAGGGACTGGAACATTTGTCCTAGGCCACTTGGTGGGCATCCCCCAAGGTTGGCCTTTTTCCCCCCCCGACCTGCACTGTCCTGTTCCATAAATGCTGGTGATCTGGGGGAGAAGCATGGTTTCTCAGGGAAGCTGGTCATGGTAAGTTGGCCCAGACTGGACCCTTACATGGGGGAGCACTCCCAGACAGAGTGGGTGCTTGCACGGCCAGCTGTGCCCTTGCGACATGCGTAATACTCAACTGCAAGGCATCGGGGTCACCCTCCCTTTCCCCAAGGGGCGTGGTTTCTGACAGGGCTTGGGGGAAGGGGCTCAGGAGCAGTGGGGGCCTTTGGCTGGGACTGTTGGCCTTGGGGTGGCACAGAAGACTCCCCACAGGCATCACAGACCCCAGGGAAGCAAGCCAGGACCCTCCTAGGCAGAGTCTGAAGAAGCAGCACTAGCGAGCTTTTCTGTGGCTCTAAGTGGCTCCCTCCCAGAAAAGGAACAGCCCAGGCACAGCCCCTGGTGACAAGCAAGTGCACTTTATTGCTAATCTGACTCAACACCGGGAAACACTAAGCACAAAGCAAGGGGCAGGCTCCTGGCTCTAGTCTCCAGACCCCAGCCTGGGGGGCTCGCCCCACCCAGCTGCTGGCCCTAGCTCCCTCCCCAGCCCCGGACCCCTCCCAGGGTAGCTCAGGGAGCACAGCACGTCTGTCTGTTCAAGTCCTCCAGTGGGCAGGGCAGAACAAGCCTTGGTCTATCTGGGCAGCACAGGGCTGACAGGCTGTCCCCCTGAGGGCAGCCCCCTTCCAGTGGAGTACAAGGCACCCTTGATCCAGAGGATGGTGGGCAGGTGACTCCTAGTTTCTGGGCTTTTTCTGGCTGAGCTGGAAGAGGGACGCCACTGGTGAGGGGAATGTGGCAGCAGGAAGGTGGTACGGAGCAGCCAGAGTGGGCCTCCAGGGGCAGGGCAGCCAGATCAGGGGAGGGAAGACAAGAAATGGGAGGTCTCCACAGATGCCAGCGGATCAGACTCCAGGGGCCAAGGCAGCCCCTGTGCCCATGGGCGGGGTTTCCGCACAGTGGTGCCCAGCCGGCAGCAGCACGCGGCCTACCTCTCCCCAGACCAGGTCATGTCCTCGGTGCTCCCAGCACAGCTGCCCTAGAGCAAGGCCTAAGGGGACAGGGGACAGACCCCAGCCCACCCTAAAGCTCCTGCTTTGCCTGAGGCCACACCAGGTCCCGTCTCTGGATTCAGTGCTGCAAGAAGGCCACAAAGGTGGCATCTTCCTAAGTCCCCACCAGCCAGCATGGACTGTGTTCTATTCATCTCGAACCTCAGACCCTATGTCCAGAAGGCAAGGGAGGCCCTGGCCAGACACCCCCATTCCAATGGCTCTGCCTCCCAGTGTGCTGAATACAAACCCATAAAGGAAAGTTGTAACTCAAGAGCATTAAAAACGTTCCATGTATTCCTGATGAGTTGTGGCTCAGACCTGCTAAGTCCTGGCTGCTTTCACAAGTTCTTACTGCAGATAAATAGATTCACGTCCAGAACTACCCAGTTAGCCCCAGTCCTTTGGGCTCAGTGATCCTGGGCAGTGGGGCTCGGCACCTGGTGTGAGGGCTGGTGCCTTCTGCTGGGGACTTGGCCCCTCAGAGGCTCTTCAGCCAAGTCAGGGCAGCCATGTGAGGCCTGGACCTGCCCACCAGCCTGTCCACTGGGCCCCTGGGAGCCTAGTAGTTCACGAGTTGAGTCGGGTAGACGCCATCCTTTCTGTTGAGCTGTAAGAGTCAAGATGAGGCTCAGTGGATGTGGCCAGGAGCGCATGGCACGGCCCAGATCTGGCCCCACTCCAGCACCCATACTCCCCATGATGCTGGGGCAGCATTTCTGCTCCTGCTGGTCAGCTGTCTGACTCTCCAAGGTCTGTGCCCTACAGACCTGGGAGCAGAGGCCTGGTCAGCACCCCCATCTCCCAGCCCCACCACTGGGCACCTGGTGGTCCTGCCGTGGGGCCACGCTGGGCTTCTGGGCCAGGGGTGGCTTCTTGGAGGTCCCACCGCGGGGGGCGGCAGTAGGCTGGCTGGGCTCCTCCTCGCTAGGCGTCCCCACCGCCCCAGCCAGCACGTAGTGCTGCCTCCGCAGCTCCCCCAGCCGCACGCGCTCTGCCTCCAGCGTCTTCTCCAGCTCCAGGACTCGCACCTGCACCCCACACGCCCACTCAGCAGAGCCCAATGCGCCCCCCCTCCGCACACACATAAGGAGCCCTCCCGCCTTCTTGGAGCTTGGTCCTTGGAGAAGGACAGGCTTGGAGGCCAGTCATGCACCAAGAAAGCCAGGTGGCTGGAGGAGGGCATGGACTCCTACCTGGGTCTCCATCTCCTGCTTCTTCAGCTTGATGAGGGACAGGCCGGAGAAGTCCATGGTGTCTATGGCCACAACGACAGTAAGGGTCTGGGTGCCGGCCCCCACCCACCCCCACCCAGGGCCTAGCACTCGCCTCTATCTTCGATCTGCTCCTGGCCTGACTTGGTGGAGGCCACCACGTTGGCAGCCATCTCGTTGACAGTGCGGGAGCACTCCTGTAGGCGACTCAGGTGGGGGCTACGCTTGTCGGCCTTTACCTGGGGATGGGGACAGGCCAGGTGGGCCCCTGGGCTCAGTGCCCAACCCACCGTCTCCCCGCCACATGTGGCATGTCCATCAGCCAGGAGTTGAGGAACTTTGAGCGAAAGGCTACCAAGCAGAGCCTCACCTTGGAGGCTGCCACCAGCTGGGCTGTGCTGGCCGCGATTTCATGGGAGCAGACGATGAGCTCTTCGTACTTGCCCGTGTGAAGCACCACCTTGTCTGCTGACTCCCTGGGGGGGGCCGGGGGGGCCTGGGTCTCTGGCTTCATGCACAGCCGGGCCACCCCCACTCTCCCTCCCTAGACCGAGCACCACAACCCGTGCTCCCCCCACCTGGGGTGACATACACCAGCTGTGTGGCACCCCAGCCCACGGCCTTGGAGGCAGAGATGAGGCCTTCGGTCCACCTCGAGTTCTTGGCGTAAAACTCCTGCTGTGTGGCTGCCCCCTAGTGGCCACAGGAAGACAGGGCGGTCAGTGACCGCACAGCTGTCAATGGCGGGCACTGGGCTGTCCCATCACCCACAAGGGCGCATCCCTGGGCGTGGGGAGTCGGCTGTGATTCCCAGGCATGTCACATGCACTATGGGGGGGCCTGACCACTACACACTTCAGGTGCTCACGCCCAAGGGAGCTCTGTGGTCGGCTTAAGCCACAGGGTGGAGTGGTCCAGGATGAAGAGGGCTCTGGGGTTGTGACCCTTCCAGGAAACCTGTCTCTTGCTGTCCCAGTTGTGTGGCCTGCCCATGCCATCAGATCAGCAGCCCCGCTCACCCTGCCGCTCTCCACGATTTCCTTCTGCAGGCTGGTGGATGTTGTCACCAGGAGCCGGATGGCCTGCCAAGAGCAAGACTCTCTTCACTGTCAGGGTGGCCCTGCCAGGTACACAGCCCACCCTGGGGTCCCAGCTGGCCACTCACCTTCATCAGGTCTGTGCAGGAGTGGAGGATCCTGGGGGAGCAGGAAGACGTGTTGGAGAGAGAGAAGGATCAGCAATGTGGCCCCAGAGCCATGGGGCATCAGGGAGCCTGGCTAGCCTCTACGGGACAACCACAGGGCCTGAGGTAGGGGAGGCCCACAGGGCAGGACGGGCACTACCTGTTCTCTTTCTGGAGAGCTAAGCAATCAGGAGGGCAGAACCCCCTGGGATCTGAGGAGCCGTGGGAAATGGCTCGTTCTGGGACTGGGTGGGGCAAAAGTGGGACTCACCTTTCATTCACCTCCAGCTTCACCCCAGAGCTGGCATGGCGGGCCTGGTTCATCATGTCCTACACCCAGTGACAGAGCCATGAGCAGGCTGGGAGGAAGGGGGACACAGGCACTGGACCAGGCCCACCCCCTCCCACCCTTAGAAGAGCCACTGAGATCAGGGTGGGAAACCCAGGTCCGCCTCCCACTGTGCCCCCCAGTTTTGCCGCAACTCTGTCCCCTGCCCAGAGGCCAGTGTGGAGGTGGGTGCACGCAGCACGGCCCAGCCCCTGCAGGAACTGGAGGGGCCCCCACATCCCAGGCTTCACCTCAATCCTCTGCACAGCATCTTCGATGGCTGCAGACGTGGTTGCCATTTCCTTGTCCACCATGGCCCCAAGCTCCTCCTGACGCACATCCAGGCTCTTTGGCTTCAGCATCTGGTGGAGGAGGGCACCCATGTCACACAGGCTGGATTTGACCCCCAGCAGCCCCATAAAAGCCTGGGAACAAGGTTGGGACAGCAGGTTCTGGGGTTGTGTGCTGTGTTCCTGCCTGTGTCTGGCAGCTGCAGGCTCTGCACACAACCACCTGTTCAGCCCAAACTAGAGGGAAGTGCAGAGAGGCTGGCTGGGGACCCATGCCTCACCCAACCCCACTGCCCCCCATGATCAGTACCAAGGCTGTACACCTCACCTGGCCTAGCTCAAGGATGCCCTGCAGAGGGGTCCGCACCAGGCCCGGCTGGGCTTGCTGTACAGCCTTCTGATCCTGCAGCTGCCCCATGAGCTCCAGGGCCTGGGCCCCACACTCCCTGCAGGTGTCGATCAGGCCTGGGGGAGAGGGCTGTGAGGGGGCTGGTGCCAGGGAGCCCTGGGGGATGCTCTCCCACACAGGCCCCAGCCCAGGGTCTGATGCCAGGACCTGTCTGCAGGCCCCACCTTACCCTGGTCCATCAGGAGGACCATGTGGGAGGCAAGCCCAGGCCCACTTACGGTCAGCAGGGTCAGTGGGGGCCAGGTGGGAGGTGGCACTGCCGTTGACGATGGTGTCCGCAGCCAGGTGGGAGAACTGGGTCAGGGCCGCCACCAGGGCAGAGGCGTCTATGTGAGGAGAGCAAGGGGGAGCCTAATGCTGCTGCCATGGAGCAAAGCCCCAGCTGGTGCCTCGGGCCTTACAGTAGGCTGCCCACGGCCTCTGCCCAACAAGCCCAGACAGGTACCAGTGGCCCAGATGATGGATGAGAAGAGGAGGACTTGGAGGGAGAAGGGGCTAAGCCAGGGTCACACAGCTAGAAGGCAGAGTGGGAACAAAAACCGGGCCCACGTGGGAGACAGGGCAGGGCTCCTGGGTCGGGGTGGGCAGGGGGTGCCCGCTCACTTCCTAAAGAGGCGCCTGTTGTGGGAACCCCCTCGCGGCCGGCAGCACCAGCGCCAGCAGCCCCTGCCCCACCCCTCCTGCCTGGCACTCACCTGACCTGGAGGTCAGGTACTGGGCGTGGCCTTTCTCCAGGGCACTCACAGCATCCAGGGCCTCCTGTGCCCTGCTCACCAGGTAGTCTGCAAGGGCAGGGGGACGGTGAGGGGCGGAGCCTGGCCTGAGGCTCTCTCACCCCTCTTCTGGCCTCTCAGCTTCCCGTAGGGAAGGGAAGGAGATGGCACCTGGGGAGCTGGTGCAGCGCATGTGCAGGGGGTCGTCCAGCTTGCCCACAGCATCCTGCAGGATGCGCTCAGCCTCCGCAGCAGTGCTTCGCAGCACTGCAAACTGCTCATCCAGGAGCCTCTGCTGCAGCTCCCGCTCCTGCAACTCCTGGGGGGAGAGGCAGTTTAGAGACCTCGCCAGGGTCAATCCTACAGGCAACCAGGCAGGTAGGCAGCCCCACTGAGATCCCCGAAGAGAGGCCCTGTTCCACCCCAGTGTGTGAGCTGCTCCCACAGAGCAGGACATAAAGACAAAAAACCCAATTAAGAAGTAAGCAAAGGATCTGAACACTTCTCCCAAGATACATAAATGGCAATGAACACATAAAAAGATGCTCAACATCATTAGCCAAGAGAGAATAAAATCAAAACCACTTCACACCCACTAGGATGGCTAAAATATAGACAGACACTAACGGGTTGGCAGGATTGCAACTGGAACCCTCACACGTTCCTGTGGGAATGGAAAATGGTGCAACCACTTTGGAAAACACTTTGGTAGTTCCTCAAAGAGTTAAACAGAATTACCATGTGACCCAGCAGGTCTACTTGTAGTTATAGACCTAAGAGAAATGAAGACATGTCCACACAAAACCCCGCACACCAATCCTCACAGCAACATCACTCACAATGGACAAAAAGTGGAAAGAGGCTAAGTATCTAAAAAATGTGGTCATTATCAGGCCATGAACTGACACAGATAACCCTTGAAAACATGCTTAGTGAAAGAAGCTGGTCATATTGGTGATTCATTTATATGAAATGTCCAGAACAGGCAAATACAGAGACAGAGTAGAGTAGTGGTTCCTGGGGCTGGTGTTGGGGTCAGTGCCAACTGCTTACTAGGAGGGGGTTTCTTTCTGGAGTGGTGAGAATGTTCTGCAAGTATAAAGACAGGTGCAGAGCCCTGCAAACATACCAAGATCCACTGCCTCATCCACTCTGAACGGGTCGGCCATATGGTACATGAACTCTCATCCCAGCTGTTACATAATAGGGTGAGGGGCCCGCTACCTTGTCTGCCAGCCGTCCCTGCAGCTCGCCCCTCTCCTGGGAGCTGCACTGCTGCTCCTGGCTCAGCGCTGCCTCCTTCTCCTGCACGAGGCGCTGGGCGGCCAGCAGGTCCGCCTCCCTCTGCTGCACGGCTCTGTTCAGCATGACCTTCTCCTCACTCAGTGTGTCCAGCTGAGAGCTCAGCTCCAACCCACTCTGTGAACACTTGGTGAGTGAGCAGGGCTTCCAGAGGCCCTGCCTGCCCCTCAGCCTCACCCAGATGTACAAACAATTCCTTAAGACCACCACCTTAGAGCTTCCTGAGGGCCAGGGACTGTTTCACTGTGTTTCCCCCAGTGTCGAGTCAGGGTTCCACTCCAGGATGGCCTCGGGCCCCTCTGAACCAACTCCGTGGCATCTAGTAGTGGCCCCGTTCACAGGAAAGAGGACCCTCACTGTTGTCCCACCCAATCCCGGGAGGCCACCCCACCCAGCTGCCACACCTGCTCTGTGCGGCTCAGGGCCTCCTGCACACGGACCAGCTCTCCAGCCTTGTCCTCCAGTTCCCTCCTGAGCTTCTCTAGCTGGTCACTCTGCTCCTCCAGCTGGGACAGGACGGCATGTCATGGGGGCAGTGGGCTTGTGGGGAACGAGACTACAGCCTGGGACCCGTGGACACAGGGGACGTACCTTCAACTCCAACTCCCGCTTCACCTGCTCCACCTGGAAGGCCAGCTGCTCCTTCACCCGCGCCACCTCCTCCTGGCTCTGCTGCGTCACGGTCAGCTGCTTGGCAGTGTCTGCGTTCTGCACAGCATGGCACATGCTCATGCTCGGCCCCACCGGAGGCTCCCCTACTCCACACCCGCGCCCCCGACCTACCTTCCTGAGCAGCTCGGCGTGCGTGTTGATGAGCTCACTGTGCTTTTCCTTCAGCTTGTTGTAGCGTGCCTCTGTGGCACTGGCCTTCTCTGTGGGGCAGAGGTGGGGCTGTGATCCTGGAGCCCAGCAGAGGCCCCCACTTCGGCAAACGGCACCCCTGCGGAGAGCGCCACCTGGCACCAGCCCACGCACTCTCAGCCTCCTCGCGCAGACCCTGGTTCCGCTCGCCCTGCAGCTGGGAGGCCCTCAGCTGGGTCAGCTCGTGGCGGAGCTGCTCGTTGTCCACCAGTGCCTTCTGCTTCTGCTTGCGCTGATCCTCCAGCTCAGCCTCCAGTGTGTCCACCTGGCCCTTCAGCTGGGAGATGTACCGCTGGGCCTGGGGTGGCAGGAAGAGTGTGGGCACTCGGGCCGCGTCTGGCGTGCGTGGGGTGGGGGCGGCCTCACAGCCCCGGGCCCACCCTGTGCCTGCGCCCCTCACCTCCAGCTTGATCTTCTCCAGCTCGGCCCGGAGCATCTCCACCTCTCTCTTCAAGTTCTCAATGTGCAGGTCCCTGGGGACAGAGGTCAGGCAGGCAGGGTTTTTTGAGGCCTGCACAGTCCTGACGTTCAAATTCAGTCAACCAGGAAAATCAGGAGACCCGGGCACAGGAACGAGTCTTCTTGCCGGCAGAACCTGGGCACTTGGGCATCTCTGGCTCACACCTCCCCCCCGTGGCCTTTCCTGACCACAGCTCAGTGAGGGCTGTCTCCAGGCCCCAAGCTGCAGTTGGCATCTCAGGCCCTCACCTGTCGTCCTTCATGGAGCCATCGGGGGGTCCAAACGTCTGCTCAAGGAGGTCAGCCACGACCTGCCACAGCAAGACACAGTGACCCACACCCCATTCCCCAAGGCCCTCCAGGCCAGGGGGGAGGGAGGCCCAGTCTGCCCGATGCCCCGTGAGGGCAAAGAGGGGATGCTCACCACTGGCTCCCCCGCAGGGGGCCCCGCGCCAATCTCGATGAGGTTCTCTGGCTCCTCGTCCTCAGGGGCCTCCTCAGGGATCACCACCACGGGCTTGATGTGCTCGGCCAGCGCCGAGGCCCGCAGGAAGTTGGGAGGGCCCTGCAGGGCGGCAGTGGGGATGCTCAGCCTTCCGAGGGGGCCCACCAAGTGCCCCGGGTCCGTGAAGCGCCCTGAACCCGGAGCCCAGGGCGGGACCAAGCCGCAGCTTGGCAGGAGGCCACAGGGGCACAGCAGGTACCTCAGGCAGCCGGGGGATCTGGATGAGCCGCTTGAAGTAGAGCATGTCAGAGGCTCTTCGGAAGAAGTTTCTGAGGCTGTGGGGAACGGGTCGGGGCGGTCACAAAGGGGCCAGGCCTGGCCGGCAGCTGCAGCACACGTGGCCAGGAGCCACAGAGCCTCCGCCCGGCCGTGCCTCAGCCCCATCCGGGCCCGTACCTGTGAAACTGCTCGTGGAACCGATCCCTATGGCCTTGCAGGGTGTCTGCCGGCAGACCTGGGGGCAGTAAAGACTTCAGATTCCCTCCGTTCCTCTCCCCGTTGCTCCTCCACATTCTAGAAACCATCACTGGCCATCTGGCTAGGCTCCACCCAACCCATCAGAGGAGAACCTTGGGGGGGGGGGGGTCCAGCTCTTGACCTTCTGACCAGGAAGAGAAGCTGCAAAAGGGAGGGGTGGAATCTCGACTGCAGCAAACCTTCAAGGTTCACCGTAAAATCACTTTAAGCCTTGGATTTGTTCTGGGGTAATAACATCCCAATGGCTCACACACGCTAGGCCAGTAGTTCTCAAAGTGGGGCATGGGGACAAGACCCTTTCAGAGGACCCGCCAGGTCCAAACCCTTTCTGAACACCAAAGGACACCGTGTGCCTGTGAGCACTGGTCCCACCGGCAGACTGAGTACAGAAGCGGGTGAGAGGCCCTGCTGCCTTCTCCAAGGCGAGGCATTTATGAGAACAGCCAACATGTAAAACTCTGCCACTTCTCACGAAATCTTTGCTTGTTTAGAAAACAGTGATTTTTCATAACAAGTATGTTATTTATGTTAATGGGTAATGAGCTTATTACTGCTATGTTTAATTACTAAATACCTTAAAAATTTCTAATATACTGGGATTCATCCCAGGGATGCAAGGATGGTACAACATTCGAAAATCCATCAACATCATCCACCACATCAACAAAAAGAAGAACAAAAACCACATGATCATCTCCATAGATGCTGAAAAAGCATTTGACAAAATTCAGCATCCATTCCTGATTAAAACTCTCAACAAAATGGGCATAGAGGGCAAGTACCTCAACATCATAAAGGCTATATATGACAAACCCACAGCTAACATCATACTTAACGGCGAGACGCTGAAAGCTTTTCATCTAAGATCGGGAACAAGACAGGGATGCCCACTCTCTCCACTGTTATTCAACATAGTACTGGAGGTCCTAGCCACAGCAATCAGACAAAACAAAGACATACAAGGCATCCAGATTGGTAAAGAAGAAGTCAAATTGTCACTATTTGCAGATGACATGATACTGTACATAAAAAACCCTAAAGACTCCATTCCAAAACTACTAGAACTAATATCTGAATTCAGCAAAGTTGCAGGATACAAAATTAACACACAGAAATCTGTTGCTTTCCTATACACTAACGATGAACTAACAGAAAGAGAAATCAGAAAAACAATTCCATTCACAATTGCATCAAAAAGAATAAAATACCTAGGAATAAACCTAACGAAGGAAGTGAAAGACCTGTACTCTGAAAACTACAAGACACTCCTAAGAGAAATTAAAGAGGACACTAACAAATGGAAGTGCATCCCATGCTCTTGGCTAGGAAGAATAAATATTGTCAAAATGGCTATACTACCTAAAGCAATCTACAGATTCAATGCAATCCCTATCAAACTACCAACAGCTTTCTTCAATGAACTGGAACAAATAATTCTAAAATTCATATGGAACCACAAAAGACCCCGAATAGCCAAAGCAATCCTGAGAAGGAGGAATAAAACAGGGGGAATTACACTCCCTGACTTCAAGCTCTACTACAAAGCCACAGTAATCAAGACAATTTGGTATTGGCACAAAAACAGACCCACAGACCAGTGGAACAGAATAGAAAATCCAAACATTAACCCAAACATATAGTCAATTAATATTTCATAAAAGTGCCTTGGATATACAATGGGGAGATGACAGCCTCTTCAGCAGCTGGTGTTGGAAAAACTGGACAGCTACATGTAAGAGAATGAAACTGGACTACTGTCTAGCCCCTTACACAAAGGTAAACTCAAGGTGGATCAAAGACCTGAATGTAAGTCATGAAACCATAAAACTCTTAGAAAAAAACATAGGCAAAAATCTCTTGGACATAAACATGAGCAACTTCTTCATGAACATATCTCCCCGGGCAAGGGAAACAAAAGCAAAAATGAACAAGGGGACTATATCAAGCTGAAAAGCTTCTGTACAGCAAAGGACACCATCAGTAGAACAAAAAGACATCCTACAGTATGGAGAATATATTCATAAAAAACGTATCTGATAAAGGGTTGACATCCAAAATATATAAAGAACTCATGCACCTTAACAAACAGAAAGCAAATAATCCAATTAAGAAATGGGCAGAGGACATGAATAGACAATTCTCCAAAGAAGAAATTCAGATGGCCAACAGGCACATGAAAAGATGCTCCACATCGCTAATCATCAGAGAAATGCAGATTAAAACCACAATGAGATATCACCTCACACCAGTGAGGATGGCCAACATCCAAAACACAAATAACAAATGTTGGCGAGGATGTGGAGAAAAGGGAACCCTCCTACACTGCTGGTGGGACTGCAAATTAGTTCGACCATTGTGGAAAGCAGTATGGAGGTTCCTCAAAAAACTCAAAATAGAAATACCATTTGACCCAGGAATTCCACTCCTAGGAATTTACCCTAAGAATGCAGCAGCCCAATTTGAAAGGACAGATGCACCCCTATGTTTATTGCAGCACTATTTACAATAGCCAAGAAATGGAAGCAACCTAAGTGTCCATCAGTAGATGAATGGATAAAGAAGATGTGGTACATATACACAATGGAATATTATTCAGCCATAAGAAGAAAACAAATCCTACCATTTGCAAAAATATGGATGGAGCTAGAGGGTATTGTGCTCAGTGAAATAAGCCAAGCCGAAAAAGACAAGTATCAAATGATTTCACTCATATGTGGAGTATAAGAACAAAAGAAAAAAACTGAAGGAACAAAACAGCAGCAGACTCACAGAACCCAAGAATGGACTAATAGTTACCAAAGGGAAAGGGACTGGGGAAAATGGGCGGGAAGGGAGGGATAAGAGGGAAAAAAGGGCATTACGATTAGCAGATGTAATGTTGGGGGGGCACGGGGAGGGCAGTACAACTCAGAGAAGACAAGTAGTGATTCTATAGCATCTCACTACACTGATGGACAGTGACTGTAATGGGGTTGGTGGGGGGGACCTGATGAAGGGGTAGTTTAATAATCGTAATATTACACATGTAATTGTAAATTAATGATAATAAAATAAATTATATTAAAAAAAAATTTCTAATATATTGAACGTCTATCTAAATAACGGCCTAAATACAGCTCTTGGGGGCCTCTGCCTGACCGTCAGGGAGCCTGGGGGTGGTGGGAGGGCCGGCGACTCACAGGCATGCAGCTTGAACATGAGCTTGACCGTGTAGTGGTAGAGGTGGCTGCAGTCCTGAATGACCTGGATGAGGGGGGCCAGGCGGCACTGACCTGAGGACATCTGGGACACGGCAATGGCTGTGTTGAGCTGCCGGAAAACTGCAAAAGGGAGAAGAGGAAGGAGGAGTGTGAGCAGGCAGAGCTGGAAGACACAGGTGTGGAGCCCACACTGGACACAGCCTAGTGACCACAGCTGAGCACCAGCCCCACTGTCCTCTTAGGTAGCTCAGCAACCTGGGAGGTGGGTTTGAAAACAGGCCCATGGCCTGGGCAACCTGCTTAACTTCACTCTGAATCTCAGGGAAGGTAGGAGACACTAGTGTAGGCATTTTACAGAGGCAGAAACAGGCCCAGGCTTGGTCAGCCACTCAGTAGTGGGCTCAGAACTCAGTTCCACAAACTCCAAGTGACCCAAAACCTCTCTTACACCTGGGGTCAGTCTCCCCTGCCCCCAACAGTCAAGACTTTCATCAGACTGACCAAGAAGGAGGGAAAGGGCACGCATGAGGCTGCGTCTCCCACCAGCCTCCCCTGTGGGGCAGAGAGAAATGGCGGTGAGCAGGTAGCATGCTGAGGTGGCCCACACGGGACACAGACACCGGGACACGGGTCCCACTGCCAGCCTGCTGGGGCGGGACCATCCACACCCGGCAGTGACACAAGAATGCACGGAGGGAGGGACGAGAAGGAAGGAGCTAAGTGCTATCCCTCAGCTTTTTCAGATGGACTTTTCAACTACCTGTCAGGCCAAGTACACTTTCCTTATAAAAAATTCACACACATACGAAGTACTGTCTTGGGTTTTAAACACGACACAGCCATTCTCCACTGAGGGATGTCCAGGACATTTCCCATTTTGGGTGGTTGCGAACGGCAAGGCAGGGAACAGCAGCCTTGCCCGTTTCCCCAGGGGGACGAGGGCGCATGGGACCGCCACTGTGCCTCCTCTCCGCGCTTCACCAGGACGTCAGCATCACTAGGCATGGGTGCCTGCCCATGCGTTCTCTCCACCTTCCTCCATGGGGACGATGACAGGCATGTCTCTGCTGGGACGCAGGCCAGCAGCCACACCACTGGACACCTGCTCTCTACTCCATGGGTTGGGTCCTGGGCACAGAGGGCTCAGCTCTGAGCTGCCCCCCAGACTCACCCAGCCTCAGAGTCCAGACCTGGGAATGCCAGGAGGCTGCCTAGACCCACCTCTTTCTAATTCCCCAATTTTCCCTTAAAAAGGCATTTGCTTCTCACCCTCCTAAGGAGAGCACTGAGTCACCCACAGGTTGTTCTAAAGTTGCCACCTAAAACAATCACCTCTGCAGCCCCAGCGGGGTGAGCCCTCTGAGATTTCCTGTCCAATGGCTGCTGGGTTCCTGGGCTGGGAAACCCAACATGACTCAGAGGCCTTTCACAGCAGAAAATGGGCCAGATGCCCCAAGCTAGCTCTCTCCTGGGCCAGCTCTGCAGATGTCCTAGGCTGTGTGGGAACCCGGGTCAGGAGCCTGAGGTGGCGGCTCCCAGCGGCCCCTACCCCACACCCTCCCTGCCATGGGGCTAGTGGCCAAGGTTTGTGAACGCCCAGTCGTAACTCCCAGGGGCCTGGCATCCTGCAGTGGGTGTGAAGGCTTCTCGCCTAGCTCTGGGGGTCACTAGAGACCCATAGCCCGTTCTGGCAGGGGCACGGCCCACGGTGGGGCGGGTGCACTCAAGAATGGTTAAGTCAGCCTGGCTACTGAGGCAGCAGGCCTTTCTTCCCCTCGCCCCAACCCGGGGCCTTGAGGAATCGCACGCAGAATCTGATCTCCATTGGCTCACCTGACTCAGAAAGCTTCAGCTCACAGTCCATATAATCAAACATCTCCACGGTGAGCTGGAAGCTACAGAGCGGGATGGAAAGAGAGGAAAGGAGAGGGATGAGCGGGAGGGGTGTGGGGTGCGCCCAAGAGACCCCGAGGCGGGAGGAGGGAGCACCGCTCATCAATCGCTTTTGCACAGGCCAGTGGCCCTTCAGCCAAAACTTCCTGATTCCAAATAAACCCCACTCCTTTCACTTTAATCTCAGCTCCTGGGAACATGACCTTCAGCCCAGAGAGCCACTGACAGCACCAGTGCCGTGTGGGAGCATGGGGCAGGATGCTTCAGGAGCAAACAGGGAGGTGGAGGGGTGGGGGAAGTGGTGCCAGGCCACTCCCCGTCCTGAGGGACTCACATGTTGTTGACGTCAGTCCCAGCTGCCTTCTCCAACACCTCGTCTGTCACCTCAAGGCCCGCGGGAAACTGGGGATGCTGTGGAGAGGCCACCCCCATCAACTCAGCCTATGTTGGCCCTGGCCCAGAACCAGGCCTGCTTTCAAGGGGAGGGGAGCAGGGGCCGGAGCTGCCCCTCACCCGGGTGTGGGCTGAGGGGAACGAGTGCCGAGGGAGGCAGGAGGTCATGCAGCCAGGCGGAGGCAAGGCCAGGCTGAGAGCACCCGAACGCCTGTGGGAGCTGCCTCAGGCTGACTCTCATGATGCCCGGACACCCCTCGTTTCTCCTGGGTCAAGGGTGGGACAGAGCGGATCCTGCCCTCCCCGGGTCCTGGGATGTCGCGGAGGGCTAAGTCCACCACCCTACCGAGGCACCTACCTTGAGATGGAAGGAGATTTTGGTCAGCAGGAGTCTGGTGTACACGCTCACCAGTTGTCCGTATCGGTCATGCAGGTGCCCCTGTGGAGAACGGAGTGCCAGGGTGAGGGCCCACTGCCCCAGAAACAGGCCCGCAAACCCCACGGGCCCGCACGCTTCAGGGCGACCACGGACACCAAGGGGGCAGGTGAGGACCGCACCCACTCAGCCTCACCCTCCTCCTTCAGGGCCTCTGCCCATCTCCTTCTCTCTCAAGCTTTGTTTTCTTAAATCTCACTCCTAGTCTTTCTTGCCAAAGAAATTCTTATGAGAAGAGAGCTCTTCGTCCAGGGCAGCCAGCCAGCCCTGAGTAGGGACACTTCATTAAAATGTTGGTGGCAGCCAGGGAGGCACATTCCTACAATCTCCCAGCTGCCTCTCCAACACCTCTAAACACCACGTCCCGTGACCACGCCAGCTGGGCCTGTGTTTGCAAACAGCACCTTGGGTGCTATTTGCCTTACTTCGAGGGACATTCGTAAAACACAGTGGCTCTGGGTCATGCACGCCCCAGGCCGGTCAGCTCCCAGAGGACAGATAAGGCCACCCAAGGGATGTGCCTAGTTCCTGAGGGTCTTGGAATGGATCCAGAACATAAGCCCTCAGGGCTCTGACTTTACTATGGATAAAGACCTTCTGAGGCACTTGCTGAAAACGAAGGTTTCCAACACCCAGACTCCACAGCAGCAGGTCTGGGGGAGCCCGGGAGCCTGCACCCTTCACACAGGTTCTAGAGGCCACTGTGAGACACCCGGATGCTGGCATTGCCACATTTCCTAACCCACAGGGACTCCAGGGCTGGTACTTCTGGAGATGGAGGGCCCGTTAGTTATGTGTTGAGAACTTCCTGTGCCAGGCCGTCAAAGCAAGGCTGCAATTTCAGTCCCTGGTGCTCATCCCCATCACTGCCACCCCGAATAACATCACTCCAACTTCCACTCTGAGAAAGAAGGAGAGAGATGCCCACCCATCCACCCACACGTGCTCCCATTCTCTCAGGCCCATGTGCTGGGGACCGAACGCCAAGCTGGATGTTCCAGACAGTGCCCTCTGCCAGGGGCTACGGTGCTCACCCCCACACCTACCCACAGGTCTCCAATCTCCCTGATGTTGCTCCGATAACGCTGGCAGTCATGCAGCACCTGCAGCATGGAGTGAGGAGAGGGGGAAGGTGAAGAGCCCAGAACCTCAGGGGAGGGTCCCAGACACCTAACTTCCCACACTGGGGTGGGGAAGAACAGCGTGGAGGGCGGCAGGCAGGCGGACAGCCCAGAGCTGAGGGAGACACAGGGCAGACCCTCCCACTGCAAAGGCACACCACTGCCTCCCTGGGGCCCGTCTGCTCAGGCAGCAGGATGGGGGCTGGAACAGGGACCTGCCCCTCGGTACCAGCGGGCAGCAGCTACTCACGTTGGGGTGCCCATCTCGAAGGACCTTGTGGAGTACGTGGCAGAACTTCCAGCTGAGGATGGAGCTGCTGGGAAGTGGCAGGCCGATGGCATAGGACCAGAAAGTGAAGGCCCCCTTCTCATGGTGAGTGCCCAGAATGATGCCTACCAGGGTCAAGGCCAAGTGCAGGAAGCAGAGGCTCAAGTGTGGGGAAGGTCGGGTGCTCAGCAAGTACAACTGAACAAGTGACCACAGGGATACACATGGAAGGCTGGCCCCTCACCCCACAGCCGCCAGATGCTTTCTCCCCACATCCCTTTCCCGCCACTGTTCATCAAGAGCTGCAGTTCTCAGCCAAGGGGAAGAAAAAGGTCTTGTCCCACAAGTCTAACTGGGCCCATGGCCCAGGGTGATCCATGGCATTCCCGAGATGGGACCCAGAGTCTGAAGGGCGCTCAGCAAGGTGGGAGCCACCGGCCTAAGGCCACACAGGGGCACGCCTCATAGGGCCTCCCATCTCGGTGAGGGCAGACGTCCCAAGCCCTGGCGGCCACCTACAGCGCCACACTGCTCCTCCAAGTTGTTTTCCACCAAATGCCGGGTCAGAGAACATGCGTGGCAGGCCCTCCCCTGCCTCCCCAGGGACGAGGGGCCTGCTCCAGGCAGGGAAGGATACGCCTGGCATGCTTCTCCTTCACAGGGGCCTCCTGGGTGTTGATGGCTTTGCTAATGCTGATGGCCTAGGAGCGGGACAGAGGAGGCAGAGGTCAGAGACCCACAGGGCAGCTTCCCTGGGGAACAGACAGGATTGCTTCTCCCCAACAGTTGAAGGCCATTCAGTGACAAGGGGAAGAAATTCTCTCAGCCTAAGTGAACGAGGCTTCTGAAGATTTTTCTTCCACTTGACACGTGCAGCTCAAATGACAGCTAATACCCAGTGCCACAAAGCCACCGAAAGCTTTCAGGGATCTGGGAAATAAGGACAAAAGCTGGCTGGTGGCTGCAGGAAACCACTTCTGGCTTGAAACCTACATGCATTAGCTCAGCCCAGAAGGCAAGGTCCCCGGGCCCCAGGGGAGTGGCCAGTCACAGCACATGGCCTCCTCTGTTCCATTCCTCTTCTAGGAGAAACTGCCAGGACCTGGGCCTGCATGGCACTCCATGAAGAGACGTATGGCCAGGCCCAGGGGAGTGACACAAGCTGACAGGGCCTACACAGCACCACAAGGAAAACCACGATAAACCCAGGTCCTGCTGCTGTCTGCCACGCAGGCTGCCTCTTTCCTGGGTGGGAGCTGAGTCAGGACCACCAACAAAGAAGGCAGCCGTGGCCCTGCCAGGGGTGGCAGGAAGAGAGGGACCCTCTTAGCAAACCTGCCACTGCCCTGTGGATCCTGAGGAAGTGGCAGTCTCATTCTTGGCCAAGGTCCTCTCCCAGCCTTGTCTTCTCCGCTCAGCTCCACGCCGCCACCTCAGAGAAGGCTTCCTGGACCTGACTGCTCCCCAGCAAAGGCTCCCGGTACTTACTGTCACCCCACTCTCCCAGGAACTCCCACTGGTCCTGGGTTTACGTGTGGATCTGTTTTATTTCTCTACCTGAGGGCAGATCTCATAAGCCTCCCACCCACCCAGCACTGGGCAGGCACATTAGAGTCTGGGGACCGGGAAAAGCCACCTGTGGCGCGGCTGGGAGAGCCAGGGTCCTGGGCAGATGCGGTGCCGCTCCGAGCCAGCCGACTCTCCTGTCCCCTGCAGGTCCTTGGCCAAGTCCCACACCCCCAACACCGTGGGCCATCCGAGGGCCTGCTCTGGGCACAGTGAGGCTTCAAGGGGCTGCGTGCTCACCCTGCAGCCAGGACCCAAGCCCACAGGTCACCACCTGGTCAGTAGGAAGTGCTGGGATGACTTGGGCAGGAGCATGGCCCCAGCAGTCTCAGCAGAAATGGGGTGCGGGGGGTGGGGGGGACAGACAGGGCAGGCCGAGCCCTGAGGGCAGCGCTGATGTTCACTTTCTTTTCAGCCCAGAGGCCCCCACGCTTCCCACCCCTGGCATCCGAACTACCTGCCCTGCCCAGCAAGGCTGCAATTCCACTCAAGGACTATCTACTGCGAGCCGATTTGGGGCCTACTCAGCAGCAAGACTGCGCAGTCCCCTCTGTAAGAAAAGCCACCCCATGAGGGCGACGGGCACCTCTCTGATCAGAGGCACACACTTAGCTGCTGGAGCCAGGGTGGCTTCTGAACCTGCCCAGCCCTTCAGCCCCTCCCACCGCCCGCCCCACTCAGGCAGTGCCCTCTGCGGCCCCACTCACAGGGTGCGCATGCTGGGGCTGCAGGCACGCCCCTCACTGGGCCACTCCCGTTGTCAAGGGTGGGCTGGGAGAGCAGCTGCCTGCCTCGCGGTACCAGGGTCCTGAGAGGCCCTGGCTTCTCTTCCTGCCCAGCCTCGCCGGCCAGACACAGAATACTCCCTGGTCATCTGTTCTGTCTGCCGACCCTCTACTGGCCCAGGCTCCCGAGGCCTCTGCCTGCCTTCACGCAACAAGCATGGCTGAGCGGCCACTGTGCGAAGCCATGCCCAGGCACCTACCACTCCCCACCTCAAGTGACAATCACGTCCACCCAGACAGAGCTCCGCAGTCGAGGTGACAGTGATGACCCTGCCATATACTGGGCACCATATGCCAGGCACAGGCAACAAGCCTCCCAGCTACCACCCTAGGAAGTAGCCACAGGCCCATTTTCCTGAGGAGGAAACTGAGGCTCTGAGTTTAGGCATCTTGCCTGCACGGCTAATAAGGGCAAAGCCAGGTCTGGCTGACCCCACGCTCTGAGTCCTCAGCGATGGTGCTATGCAGCAACTCAGGTACCTCCCTCTCACACAGGGACAGAGCTGAGAAGCGGGTGCGCTAGGCCACGCACCGGGCAAGGGGGGCCCCGCCTCCCCCACAGCAAGCAGCTGCCAGCTCAGAAGCCAGGAGTGTCCTGTCTCCCAGGCTACGTACAGCCCCACCCCCCAGCTGCCCTGACACCTGAGCTGGCTCTTTTGACGACTGCCACCTGGTCAAGTCTACGCTGGAAGATTCCAGGCAAGCACACAGCAAAGCTGAAGATGTGTGCAGAGCAGGGTCAGGGAGCCTGTGGACGCAGAAACACGCCTGTTCATAACAAGTGCTTTCTGCTCTGCTCCCAGGTCCCAGGGCAGACCCAGGCACGGCTTCGATAACAACTCCTCTCCCTCTTCTCCAGGAGGCCAGCCTTTTTGCCCGCAGGGCCTGCAGCCAGAGAGCAGCAGCAGAGATACACCTGGGAGAACAGGCTGGTGGGGCCCAGCAGGGGAGGAGGATGTCAGGTCGCTGCTTAGCTGCGGGCCCAGGCTGAGGCATGTCCGCCCCAGCCTTCCCCATCAGTGACTAGGCCCAGGCTCTGACACGGCTGCAGAGTACCCTCTAATCGCCTGCTGCCCACCTATTTAAATCTCCCCTGACTTACACCTGTGTGTATTTAGCACCCTGACAGGCTGTTTCCCTTGTCTGTTATCCATCCCCTGCCCCCCCAGGGTCAATGTCATGAGGAAAGCGCTTCTGCCTGTCTGGCGGCTGCTGTAGCGCAAGCCCCAAGATGGTGCCTGACCTACGGAAGATTTTCAAAAGCAGTGAGGGAGGCTCTGGGGACCCAGCGAGATGCGATGACCTGGGTGCACAGCGCGGTCTGTCTGAACGTCAGGCCTCCCCCTGTGCCCCCACCCTCCCAGGCCGCCAGCTCCCTGTGCTGGTTACAGGAACGGGCCCCTCCCATGGCAGGAACACGGCCCCGTTGTGTGCAGGGCAGCAGATGTGTGGGTCAGGAAGCCTCACAAGGAGGCACAGTGCTCACACAGAGGGAGTCTGTGGCCACTCCCCAGGGCCTCACTTCTCCTGCTGGCACAGCAGCTAAGCCTCGTCCCAGGAGGGGACATCAGGCCCCAGGGATGCCTGTCCACCTCCCCAGCCTGCCCAGAATGGGCCACAGAGGTGGGGAGGGCACCAGGGTTCTCTGTAGCACTGGAACATGTGCTGGGCGATTCCAACACAGCTCAGCTTCTGGGTTCACTGTCTCAAGGCAGCACTGTCAGCCACACTTGGTTCTGTCTACACAGCATGGCATCCTTACGCCAGCTCACTGGGTGACCGTGGGGAAACTGGAGGATAAGGGGCAGCTGGAGGAGAACCCAGGACCATCACCCAGGCTCTCTCTAGCCTATGGGTGGAAAGGCTTCCTTCTGTCCTGGCACAGCCACCCAGGCCAGAACCACCCCAGCAGCTCTGCCAACAGCCAGTTTAATCCCTGTCGGCTGGCAGGATCCATGGCCATGGAGAGAAACCTTCCGGGGAGATACAAGCTTTGAGTGGAATGGATTGATTAGGGGCCTCAGAGAGTCAGGATGGAAAATCCAGAAATGGAGAGAGGAGTCCTGGGTGGGAAAGGCAGTGGCAACTGTCTCAGGGATGTGCCTGCTTGTCTGACCCCAGGGAGAATGGGGACAGCTCCCACTTCATCTTTGGGTGGTTGGCGGTGCAGGGCAGGCGGCAGCTCTCCCCATCTCTGAACAGAGGTAGGAAAGCAGGACAAGAGCAATACTGCGGGGCTCTGCAGTGAGAGCCAGGAAATGCCCAGGGTGAACATCAGGGAGGGAGCGGAGCTGGAGGATCCACACAGACAGAGGCAAGGCAGGCAGAAAGTTTCAGCCTCAGCAGGGCGGGTGATTAAACAATTTCACGGGTGCCCAGACCACTGCTGCTCCTTCCATGCTAGAAAAAAACCACGAGTCTACACCCCAGGCCCTGGGGAGCCACCTTGACTGGACTTTCTGAGGGTCTCCTTGTCCCACCCAGGCACATGGTGAGGGGCCTGACTCCCCAAGGGCAGAGGTGGGGTGGCCACAGGCCAAGGGGTGGGTGGGAAGGCTCCAGCTCGCTCTGGACACACAGATGGAATGCCTGGCACCAGGAAGCTTGTAAAAGGCATATTTCATGCCACAGGCCAGCAAACTGGCCTCTATAACCTGATGATAAAATGAGTTCAGCCATGTGCCAGGCACTGTGCTGGGCACTTCACCAGGATTATCTTACTTAATAAAATCTCTTAAGTAATCCTGGACGCAGGCAGATGAGGAAATTGAGGCTCGAGGAAGTCAATCACTTGCTGAAGGTCGTAATAATCAGTTTGGCTGAGCTCACGCCCTGCCATGCGCCAGTCTAAGCACTCTGCATATTGACTGACCTCATACAATGCTCCCTGTCACCAGGACGCACAGGGAAACTGCGGCACAGGCAGCCAAGCAATCACCAGAGGGGTCGGGAACGACTGGCCACAGGTTGCCGGGCTTTGGAGACTGTCTCTCAGCCACCACTCCCCGGCCTCCTCTCTCAGTGGGTGTTGGGGGTGGCGGGACTTGTGAGGGAGCCGTGCGTCAACACTGACATCCTTCTTTGTCCCCTCAGGGACCCAGCTCCTAAGGGCCCGCTACTGCTCTAGGAGGACCTGGCCGGACTCCAAGTCAAGAATTCTTGACCACAGATGTGTTCAAATCACACCTAAAAAAAAGCATCAGGGTGGCGCTGAGAAGCTCAGGGGCTCCCCCACAGCCCCCCATTCCTGTGGGGAAGGGCGCTGGCCTCTGGGCCCTGGCCTGCAGTCAGCTCCCTCCTGGGGCTGTCTTCTGTCCTGAGGCCAAGGCAGGGACATCAGGGAAGGCCTCTTACAAAAGCCCAGTCAGGCCCCAGGGAGCCCCAGCCCTCAGGACACACCTGCCCCTGCTTCCAGGAATAATCTCTTACCCTTATTTGTCAACTAAAAACCCAATCTGGTGCGTCAGAGGCCCCAGAATTCAAGCCTGAGGAAACAATCCCACCACTAGGCCAGACAGAGCCACCAAAAATTCGTCCCTGGACAGGCGACTTGCAGGGACACACATTAGGAAGGATCTCAGCAGGTGCTGGTTTAGGAGAGAGGAGACCCAGGTGAGGCAGATTGGTCAGGGCTGGGGTGCGGCAGGTGACACCCAAGAGGCTTGTTGCCGGTGTGCACTCAAGACAGAAACCGGCCTTGAGGTGTGGACACCGTCAGCAAAGCCAGACGATCAAGCCAGGGAGCTCCAGTCAGCAGCTGCTCACAGCAGCCCAGGCTGTGAGGCTTCGTGACAGGCAAAAGGACACTAGCGAGTCTGGGAAGGGCCACACAGTCAGGGCGGGGGGCAGTCACCGAGGATGGAGCTGGAGTGTGAGTGTCTCACAGGGCCATGGCTCCTGGGCCCAAGTTCAGCCAACATCAGCTACCCTGTTCTAGAAACCCACAGGCCTCGGCAAGGGGTCAGAGCTGAGTGACCACAGAGGCTGCACCCCTGGCTGTTTCTCTGTGAGATCTGACATCCTCAAGTCCTTGGGGTGCTTTGCACTGCAGAGGAACATGGGCTCGGGAGACCCCTTCCCCAGGAGCCCATGCCCTGCAGCCCAGGGACCTGGGGACAAACACAGGTCTCACAGGTCTTCTCTTCTAGTCCCACCACTGCTGGCCAGAGCACCTTAGACCCCGGTGTATCCGCCCCAACTCACTGGAGAGCCTTTGCTTTTAGAAGCTTCTCCTTTCCAGACTGTAGCTTCCCCATCTGAGAAGCAGAAATAAAATATGCTTGGGTCTTCTAGAATGCACACACACACAAAGTTTGTCTAAAAACATCTCACTACATTCCAGCCACACATGCCTTCCCTTCTGCTCCTCAAACAGGGCAAGACTGGTCCCACCTCCAGGCACTGGCTGCTCTGGCCACCCAGCTCTGAGCTAAAAAGTACCCCCAACAGGGTCTTCCCCACTCACCCATCTACAGCTTCTCCCTCCATACAGGTAACATCCTCCCATTTTCTTTCACCGAGGACATTTATTATCTGCAACCATCTTGTTTACCATTTATTCTGTTTCTATCTCATGTACATGGAATGTACAAATATACACAGTGTGAGGAATCCTGTCAGTCTTGCTCCCTGCTGTATCTTCAGTCCCCAAACCCATGCCTAGAGGTCAATAAATCTTTATTGGATGAATGAAAGAGCAAAAACTTGAATAAGCAAAAGCTCTTTCAAATATAAGTACTGGTTAAATTCAAGGCAGTGAAGTGTCTCTTTCTCCAGCTAATAATTTAACCATTAGATTTAAATAGTAAAGGCAACTATAACACAATTTCTATTTTTAAAAGCCCTAAAATGAATCATACTTAAGCCTCCTTATGCTGTTATCATGATGCTTAACAGTGGCACTCAGCGGGGACAAAAACGTCCTTCAAAAAGCCAGGGCACAATTTGACCCAGGAATTCCACTCCTAGGAATTTACCCTAAGAATGCAGCAGCCCAGTTTGAAAAAGACAGATGCACCCCTATGTTTATCGCAGCACTATTTACAATAGCCAAGAAATGGAAGCAACCTAAGTGTCCATCAGTAGATGAATGGATAAAGAAGATGTGGTACATATATACAATGGAATATTACTCAGCCATAAGAAGAAAAAATCTCACCATTTGCAACAACATGGATGGAGCTAGAGGGTATTATGCTCAGTGAAATAAGCCAGGCGGAGAAAGACAAGTATCAAATGATTTCACTCATCTGTGGAGTATAAAGAACAAAGGAAAAACTGAAGGAACAAAATAGCAGCAGACTCACAGAACCCAAGAATGGACTAACAGTTACCAAAGGGAAAGGGACTGGGGAGGATGGGTGGGAAGGGAGGGATAAGGGGGGAAAAGGGGCATTATGATTAGCACACATAATGCAGTGGTGGGGACATGGGAAAGGCAGTATTTATAGAGAAGACAAGTAATGATTCTATAGTATCTTACTATGGTGATGGACAGTGACTGTAGTGGGGTATGCGGGGGGGGACTTGATAATAGGGGGGTCTAGTAACCATAATGTTGTTCAAGTGATTGTACATTAACGATACACACACACACACACACCCAAAAAGCCAGGGCACAGGGCCTGGCAGAGTGGTGAGTTCTGCTCTTGCTTTTCCAGCGAGTTGTTTGAAGGACAGAGAGAACTCATTTTGCCACCTTGAAGGCCACTGATGAAAGCGAACACAGGATTTCTGCAACTAGGATGTGGTCACATGCAAAGTGGGGAGGAGCTCTGGGCTGGAGGTCTACAGCTCAGTGGTTTCAGCAGATGGAAGTCAGTGGAGTCACACTAGTTCTACCCCAATCTGAGTCAACCGGCATTTCTACTCATGCTCCAGTCCCCACTCAGAGTCTCTTAATCTTTCTCCTGTTTATGAAATTGGAGGTCACCTACCCCTCTGTTAGGCCACCTGGGGCTGGGGCCACCTGGCCTCCAGAAAATGGGTATAAGCCACAGCAGGGGAGCCCCGTCACCAGTGACAGCCTGACCCACTGCCACCTCTCTCCGGGGCTCTGCAGGTGACACCTGAGGAGGAAGACACCACCCGGAGTCCCACCTCTGCCAGGCCAGCTCCAAATGGACAGGGAGCCAGCCTGGGCAGTTTTGTTTCCAGGGACCTGTGACATCACTCCCCAGACCTGTCTGTCCCACAGGCCAGGGGGCTGAGTCACCCTGACGGGGGAACCTATTGCAGTTTGAGAGTTGTATTTATTTCAGCAAGAGAAAAAACAACCCTGCCTCAACTAAACTTTTATCCACGGCTCAGTCTTGCCATGCAGTGGGCGCCATGGGCCTTTTAGGCCCCACCAAGCGGCATCATCAAAGAAAGGAGACTTGCCGGCCCCTGTGGCATCCATCTACTCAGAGCACACCCATCAAGCGTGTCCAGTGCTATGCTCTGGGTGCTAGAGCACAGGAGGAGCCGATACCTCTCTGCCTGAGGATCTTGGGGTTCAGTGAGTAGTCTTAGGGGGCTCAGAGGAAGAGGCAATGTAGTCCTTTCTCCTGTGATCTAAACACATGTTCAACTGCACATCTGAGCACCTCTGCTGGTTCTGCTGGGTCAGCTGCAGCGTACCAGGGAGACAGGGACAGTGACAATCACGACATGAGAACTAGAGAAGCACGGTAAAGCTTGGGCAGGAGGTAGTAAAAAGCATGGTAAAGCTTTGGCTTCACAAACAAAGCGATATCTGAGTCCACCCCGAAATCAAATGGAGAAGGTGAAGGGGCATGGTCAGCAGCCCAGCCCAGCTGGCCAAGGCGGCTCTGTTCCTGGTTCTGAGTGTCTCAGGTTAGCAGTCTGGGTTTCCCTGTCCCTCAGCCAAGGAGGCCTACATTTGACTCCAAAGTTTCCACTTTGAGCTGCTGGACTGAGTGCCAGTTGGGTTTCATTCACAAACAGGCCAAGCCTGTGGACGCTGGCCTGAGGGCAAGGTCAGAAGGGCCAGCATTTCTGCCAAGGAAGTCACAACATGCTGGCCTCCCCCAACCTCCCTGGGGCCTCCCACACCCCAATCTTCCCCGAGGACGTCACCTGGAAGCAGGGGCCTGCTGTCCTGGAGAAAGGGAGCACCTGCAGGCTCTTTCCACATCCACCAGCCCTGCCGTGGGGCTGCTCTTCTTCCCACCAGACCAGTTCCTGCCCTCTGTATGCGCAGACTGCTAAACTACAGAGGCTCAGAGACAGACCCCAAGAGGGATGTTATTTCTATTTTTTTCAGTCCAACCTGCTTTTCTGTACATAACTTAACAGCTAACACTTTGACAGCATTTACTCTGCCCAGGCACCGGGAGGTCCTGCAGATCATCACAACTACCTCATGTCTTGGATACTGTGATTACTTTCATTTTGCAGATGAGACTGAGGCCAGAGTCTTGCTCCCTACTGAGCTGCCGTAGCGCACCTGTCCACCTTGCACCTTTCCTGCCTCCTTCTCTGAAATGAATTCGCACCAAGGGGTAAGAATGGTTTTTTAGGACATCCCAAAGCACCAGGATCAAGCCACAAGGCAAACGGTCCCATGAATGTGCCATGGGGGCAAATGTACAACAAAGACAGGATGGGGTAGGAGAGGGACTAGCAGCCCCACCCCCGCCCTGCCCGGGACCACTGTGGGATTCTGGCAGCCAGGGAGTCAGGAAGTCAGCTGCCTGCCTGAGCATCACCAAGCAGGCTAACTGCAGAGCCAAGCGGAGGGCACCTTGGCTTGATACAGCAGTGCATGCGGTGGGAAGGGCACAGCTCACGGCCACAACCCACCCCAGCTGGCTTGGACCTCGGCAGGGGAGGGAAGTGCTCCTAGAGCAGTTCCCATGTGGCTTTGGGAGGCAGCGTCCTAGGGTGGTTGTGGTCTGGTTCTTTCCCTCCTTTTCTGAAAACCTTGGCTCGCCCCTGTTCTTCAGCCATTCAGCCAGTCTGCACCATGCCTGCATGTGGGGACATGGCAGGGAGAAGGCTGACCCACCCTACCCTCAGGGAGCTGACAGTCGGCCCCCAAGACAGTGGTGGGATGGAGCTGTGGGTGTTCTGACTATCCACCACATGGTTTAGATTTCTTCCCAAACTTGTAGGCCAGGGGAACTTTTTTTTGGTAAGCATTCAAATGAAGGCCAGAAAGGGGTAACAACTTAGTGTTAAAATACCATAGTGTTTATATGGAATAAAGAAGACACAAAGGTGGGCATGCATAGCCTGCCCACCAATCAGAGGAGACTCCACGGAAGGGGTGGTGCACATATGTCAGAATGAAGTCAAGTCAGGGCAGAGGCACCAGCATGTGCCAAATACAGGAGTCCAAAGGAACACTGCACATCTGGAAACAGCTGTCAAACCAGAAACTTGAGTAAAGTTCCCAAACACCTGTTTGTGTCCTGTGGAGTACCTTTAACAATGAGATTCCAAAGAATCCCTGGCTGGGGAACTTTAAAAATAACAGACCAATGCCTGGGGCTCTAATTCAGCCAAATCTCTCCAATTCTATGGCACCTAGACACTGACACTTTTAAGACGCTGCCCAGGGGATTCTAACACTAGGCTGTCCAATACGGCAGCTGCTGGCCACAAGTCCTGACATGTGTGAGCCCAAATAGAGATGTGTGCTAACACACAACGGATTTTGAAGACTGAGTAGGAGGAAAAGAATGTAAAAATCTCATTCATAATTTTGATAGTGATTACATGTTGAAATGGTTATATTTTGGATACAGTGGATTTAAATTTTTTTTTAATTAAAATGAATTTCACCTGGCTCTGTTTACTTTTTAACGTGGCTCATACTCTGTTTCTAATGGACAGTGCTGTTCTAAGATGAGCCATGGCTGAAAAGTACTGATGTCAATAAATGTTAATCTTTACAAGATTTCAGTTCCATAGAGGCTGCTGAGGGGGTGTGTCACCTGGAAAATTGGACCTAGGAACTATTTTCTTTTTCTTTTTCTTTTTTAAGGTATCATTGATATACGCTCATATGAAGGTTTCATATGAAAAATAATGTGGTTACTACATTCAGCCATATCATCCAGTCCCCCCATACCCCATTGAAGTCACTGTCCATCAGTGTAGTAAGATGTAGGAACTATTTTCTATCCACTGCTTCCCCTCCACAGTGCCTGAAATCCCCTGAAAACCAGAGTTGTCTTACCTCTACACCTGGGTTCAACACCCAACCACTGGGCTTGGCTCACTGAGCAGTGGGGCCCCTCTCTCATCCTGACCCAACAGGAAGACTTTGGGATCTGTATCTATACCCTGCAGGGGAAACAAACCCCAGAAGCAAAGGGGCTCACAGATAAGGGAAAAGTAAGTCTGAAGGTCAGCATTTCCAAGATTCCTATCTGCTGAGTCCTCATCCATGACATGCCTCAAGGATGGGTCTCATCTCTAGTGCAAGGTCTGAAATGGTGCTCACATTTTAAAGCTTTTCTGGGGGCGGGGAAGGAAGGAAGAAACACAGCTGACTATTTGCAGAGCACTGCACTGTATTTTTGCACGCTGTATGTATTAGCAGCCTATCACTGCTGTAACAAATCACTAAAACTCAATGGGTTAAAACAACACAAATTCATCTTACAGTTGTAAGGGTCAGAAGTCCAAAATGGATCTTACAGAGCTAAAACTCAAGGTGCCAGCAGGGCTGCATCTCTTTCTAGAGACGCTACAGAAGAATCCATATCCTTGCCTTTTCCAGCTTCTGCAGGGCACCCATATTCCTCGGCTGGCAGCCCCTTCCTTCCTCCCTCCACCTTCAAAACTAGCAGTGGGCAGTGTCTTCCCCACATCCCATCAATCCAACCTCTCCTGTGTTTAAAGGCCATATGTAAAGGCCAACACTACACTGGGCCTACCAGGCAAGCCCAAGCTAATCTGCCTATTCTAAAGTCAGCTGATTAGCATTTTCTTACCAAGTACTGAAACATATCCACAGGTTTCAGGAATTAGGATGTGAATATCTCTGAGTGGCAGTTATTCAGCCTTCCACAAGGTATCTCTCTATACTTTAAAACATCCCTAGGAGGTAGACAGAAGGATTTTTGTTTTTACAGACAGGAAGCAGACTGTGGTGCTAAATAAGCAGCTTGCCCAGGGACACAGGCTAGCACTCAGGTCCACCTGCCTGCAAGGGCCTTCCAGGAGACTGCACTGTGTTTTTAATGGCACAGTTTTCAGGTTCAGGATGCAGATATACTGTATTCTGTAGTATTCTGTATTCAGAACACTGCCTCAACAACAAAAAGCCAATACTGTTTTGTCACCTCCATTTTGAAAAGGGCTTTAATCACCAAAGGGACCAAAGACATGGGGAAGAACAGAGCAGCTTTCTGGACACTTCCCCTCAGACTGTATACATACACTTGCACACTCCCTCACACCAGGCAGCAGTCTCGAGTACCAGCGGCGGCCCAAAGGAAGCATGACTGCCCCTCCCTGAACACTTCTGACTGGTGTGGGAAGGGACCTTTGTAATATAGGGTGTGGCCTAACAAGAAAGTTAATATGGAAGAATTTTTCCTGTTCCTGACCCAGGAGCCCAAGAGGAAAGGCGAGACTGGAAGATCGTGATGACTCAAATTCTAAGTTAAGCCAAAGTGCTCCTCTGCAACACAGGGCATTGTGGTCAACCGGAAGACAGAAGCAGTACATTTCTAAGGGAAGGTGGGTCCCTGGACTGGATGTGCTATTTTCTGTCCACAAGGAGACATTACATAGACAGCGACTTCAGCTCTCTAGGTCCTTTCCACCAGCGAGCCTGGCTGGCGTCTCACTGGATATTTCTGGGGGCGATCTAATTAAGTATTAACCATGCACAGAACCTTATTCCTACATGTCTCAATACTCAATAAGTCACTCTGAAGACAAGCAAACTCAGCCACTGAACCCAAACTCCCATCTTCCCTGAAAAAAAGGGCCCTGGAAAGGGTAAAACCTGTGAGATTCACCCATCAGAAAGTTATTTATTGTAAGTAACCCTCTCAGCCCCTGGGAAAAACTCAACAAGAAAAAACAAAACAGAACATCTTGTTTGCCAAGCCAACCACCAAAATGTGTGGACCTGTACCAGAGATTCTTTCTCTATAACATTAAAGATTGTTGCCTACCTTTGATTTATAATAACTTAAGAGTTAGATCAATGAACTTGGCTCTTTAAATTCCATCTCCTCTATGTAGCAATCAGAACCCTTTATAACTCCTCTAAAGCATGAAAAATCTAAAAATCAGGGAATATTACAACACCCAGATTCTCTCTGCCAATTTAATTTTTCTCCGAACCTTCTGCAAGTTCCTGGAACAATTAATTATGTACTAATAACTTTAAATTAAATGCCACATGTTTTTATGATGAAAATACACTGTAGGCCAGATGCTGATGATGATCACAAGGATAAATTAATAATTTGAGGTAGAGGTTGGTCCCAGCACTTGGCTTTCATAAAACCTTGGTGTCCCAAAGTTTTATTATCACTTTCATGATTAATCACAAGCACAAAGGTTCCAAGGCCCCCCTGAGTTTTCCTTACTTCAAAAGGAAAGCTGCTGTAGACTGCATGTGCTAATTTGATTTGAAAGCGACCCAGAAGTCATTGCTCTCTGCAGGGGCAGGTGGGAAGGAACTTGCTAATGGCAGCCACAGATGTCACCATTCTGCTTCAGACAGGGGTGGGAGGGGTCATTTTGGCTTCCTTTATTTCTAAAGTAAAATTTTTCTGTTATTTCAGTCTTGGTTGACTGCTTTTGGCAGACAAGTGTGTGTTCCCCTCCCCTAGGCATAAAAACACCTCAGTGTTTGTAAAATAAAAAGGAACAGAAAACCAAAAACACAGCCACACCTGCATCTTGCCTTCTCGGCAGGAACACATGTACAAATACCCGCGCATTGTTTAATTTTTAAAATAACCTTCCCAGGATAGGCCATCTCCAGGAAGAGATGCAGGCGCGTGGGAAGTGCAGAAGGGAGCCCAGGAAGTGTCTGTGTGTCAGGCGCCGGTATTTAATAAGGGGGTGTGAACCTGTTTAGACGTGGGCCAGAGCTCAGGCAAACAAGTCGGGCTGCATACGTGAAACTTTTGGCCCAGCAAATAGTAAGATATTGTGCGGCCCTGGAAGACAGCTCAGGAGAAAAGGAAACACGGAGTTTCCTCCAAGGAAATGCACTGCTTCCCCGAGGTTGGGGGCATTTCATACCGCGCGGAGGACGGCGGTAGGAGCCGTCTGCAGGAGTGGAGGGCGCCTAGCCAGGGCAGGGCAATCCAGCCCGCCGCGCCTAGGCCCCGGCACACTCCGACGCCAACGGCCACTGCCGCGTCTCGGCCCCCGGCCCCTCCACCTGGGTCCGCGTCCCTTCAGTCCCCGGCCGCATCTCGACCCCGGCCACCGTGCTCTCCCGCCACCTCAGTGCCCGGCCGCCTCTCAGCCACCATCCCCCACCACCACGGCCCGGGCGCCGGCGCGCGCTTACGGTTCACCTGCGCTCGGGCCGGGCGCACCTGGTTCCGGACACACCTTGATCCCACCCGGCCACCGCCGCACCTCGGTCCCCGGCCCCCAGCCCCCGGCCAGGCCCCGTGGGGGGCGTGTGAGGCGACGGGGAGAGTGCGCCGCCCGCCCTCCCGCGGCCCGGCCGCTCGCCTGGGTCTTGTCGAACTGCTCGCGCTCGGCCTCCAGGCTGTGGCCCGGCCTGCGGCTCAGCACCCGCGCCGGCACGCTCTTGATGCTGTTCATCCTGCCGCCGCCACCAAGCTCCCTTCCCGGCTCCGCGCCACTGAGCGCGTCCCCGGCAGCCACCCGAGCCTAGGCACCGCGAGGCCAAGCACGGGGCCGAGCCCGCCCGCCGGGGAGGAGCCCTCGCCCGGCCCCGCCCCGTCCCGCCCCACGAGGCCCAGGCCCGCGCCCCCAGCCCCGCTGGCCCTCCGCCCCTCTACCCGCGCGCCCCGGCACAGCCAAACAGCCCGTCCCTCCTCCTCCCTGGGGAGTCGGGGCGCGGACGAAGACCCTTCCCCCACACACCGTTGCATCCCGGACTCACAACTCTTGTGTACACCAGGCCAGCATCTAATTGCAGAAAACTTAGCTTCAATGAATCTGACCACACATTTTTCTTTTTAGTCTTACATTGATTTCTGTGTCAAGATGCATGCAAATTAAGTTGTCCCCTTTTATACATCTGTAACGTAACTGCAGCTGTTACCAACGCGGAGCTGTGAGATGAATCTTCAGAGACTACAGGTTCCGCATGCGGACACCTTGCCAGGGCCGAAGGACCAGAAGGGTATGAGGAGAGGCAGGGCTGGGACAGCCTGCAGACAGATCATAACAAAACAGTGCTGGGCCATCAAAGTCCATCAAAAAGATGCCTCAGGAGGTGGTGTAAGACTTTTAAAAACAGTTATTATTGGTTACCGGCCACAACATTGAAGTAAAAAAAAATCAGTTCTCCCAAATGCATGCTCTCAAAATGTTTCTGTCGTCAGCTTTCCTTTCAGAAACAGGTGTGAAATCACCCAATACAGGTTCTATGGACTCCCTTGGAAGAGAAGCACTGAACTTGTCTCCTGGACCCCATTTATAACCTCACTGATTGCTTCCGTGCCCCAGCCTGGAGTGGACACTGTATCCTTAAAAGATACATTTGACAAGGCCTCCTCTCACTCCACTATAAATTAACTATGCTTTATCTAATTCCAATCATTGAAAAGCTTCTTTACCAGAATAACAATAGAATAATAATAGCTAATAGTTGTTGAATGCTTACTATTTGCTAGGCACTGAGCTAATAAGCCCTTTACATGTATTATTTCCTTTTTAATCCTCTGCACCCTGGTCAACAGCTGTGGTCAAACAAAAACCTTAGTAAAAGGGGCGTGCAGGCTCCATACTGGCTTTCTCACTCCTTTTTCCACATGGAACAAAGGCAGCAATCCTGGGAACTTCACACTTAACCCAACATCTTCTTTTAAACCAGGCAACTCTTGAGTCTAGACCGTCTGTCAGTAACTTCACTTCAGCAACCAACCACTTTATAGTTATGTAGAGTGTGCCAGGCATTGTGCTCAACATCTGTTGGGACGCTAGAGTACTTTGCTAAAACATCTCTAATGAACTGCCATTTATCTGCTTGTAAGTAAGCTTTTGAGCTCCTGGTTCTAGTACTGGCTCTGTCACCAGTTGGCTGAGATTCTTCATGTCATCAGAATCAGAGTGCCATTTGGATGTATCTCCAGGGCTATTTAACGCTTCTCCCAGGCTATTACAAAGGCAAAACATCAGGGATACTAATTAGATCTCATTTCAAGAAAACCCCAAGATGACAAATGGTAGCATTTACATTATTGGCTTACTGAAATGATGGTGTGGCAACCCCCAAACTGCACTGATGCAGGTGCATGATCTGGCTCCAGCCTCTCTGTCCAGCTTCTTCTTGCACCATCCTACTGCATCAGGTCTGAAAATGCATCATGCTCCTTCCCACCTCAGGGCCTTTGCACATGGTGTTATCATTGTCTGGAATGCTCTTCCCCTTCCTGTTTGTTAGCACCTACTCATCTTTCACCTCTTAGTTCAGATGTCATTTAGTTCAGGGATGTGTTCCCTGAACCCTCTGCCCTTGACTGTGTCCCTGTTACATGCTGTCACAGTAGTTTAAAGTTTTACCTTATAGAACTTAATAGTTTTTCATGACCTGTTTATGTTATTTGATTAAGGCCTGTCTCTTCCACTGGACTATAAACAAGGATTGTCTGCTTTGCTCACTGTTTTGTCTCCAGTGGCCAGCAAAGCAATACTTGCTTGTGAACTCAAATTACTTTGTTCTTTTTTGTTATATCTCCTAAGTGTGCATTTGACTGAGAACCCAGAAATCATCTTTACCTCCTCACTTGATAAACTCCTCTCAAAGACTATTCTGGTTTTCAACCTACCTTGTCAGCTGTGGTCCTGATTAATGTGCCTGGTTTCTTAGTCTGATCTTATTCACTGTTCTCTATCACATAGTGAAGTGGTTGCTAAGGTTATTCTGTTGAAGGCCTAGAATGGTGAACCTTCCTGAAATGGACCCTAACAAAACTGTTATCAAATGGCTCAAGAGAAACAAAGGTGCACTACTTCAAAACAACCGTATAGCTACAAGCATCTAACCACAGGAGGAAAATCTCAGCTCAGTTAGCCACAAATTTCAATTCTCAAACACATTCCTGAAATGATCTCACCCTAGCCCATGGCATTCTATTAGCACTTTTTAGGGAAAACTGTTTTTAGTGTTTATGTAATATCTTGATTCAGAATTTCTTTCTTTTGGGGTATTTCTGTTTCTGCTTAAAAACCTGTTCACAAATTCTAAAAATAACCCTTCTATCAAGTCTCTTCTAATTGGCTGAGCTAATTTCTGAGGCAAATTACAGTACCATTTAGTTGCATCCTCTTAACATGAAAAGAATGTTAATAACAAAACATAAATGCTAAAATCGAGTTTTACTTTACAACTATTTCAAATGGGATACCTCTTTAACAAGTTGCTCACATATTTAAATGACTTAGGCTGAGATAACTTGGTAATAAAAAAAATTCCCACTTTTTAACAATATGTGCTGTGATTCACAATAATGTGGTGGGGTAAGAACAGGTGTTATAGATACTATAATCCTATGAGCTAAAGCAGATTTAACCACAAAATATTTTTTTAGTTCCCAGAAGTTTTCCTATCTAGCACTTAATCAGTGTTTTTTTTTACTAAGCAAGGTGACATGTAGCTGAGAACTTATAAAGAGAAAGAGAAAATGTATTATTTTGTTTCTCAGATTGGAAGTCAGCCTCTCCAGGGATGTTTTGTTTCCAACTCGGAAGTGATAGCTCAGAGTCAGCGGTACCTTCCTCAGACTTGCTCTGTCCCAACCAGCTTAGCCTGAAGGAGAAAGCAAGCATTTATAGGGAACAGAACCAGACCCCACCCCATTTCTCTTGTCAGCACCCTAATTAAAAAGGCTAAATGGGGTGGCTCCTCCACTCATGAAAATCACCTCTGAAGTAGCACTGAAACCTTTTAACAAAGGGGCATTTATACAGCACAATTGAACTTTGATATCTGGAATACTTAAAAAAATGCATTTCCATTTCTGAAGAAATTAACTTGCCAGGTTTGGTTTCAAACAACTAAATGTCCTTATTTTACTTCTGTGTAATAAAAAGAAACAAAAGAAAATGATTTTTTCTTTATTATTAAAAATAATTTTTATTTACTGAAGCTGATTAATTCTCTTAGAAGTGACAGAGGCACATAGTATATTCTTTAAAAAATTAAGTTACAAATTAAAATGGAAGTGTTTTAGTTTTTAATGATAAAAAATGCATATAAAACTTGATATTCCATAAAGCTTTTGTTTGTATAAGATGCGACTATTACAGACCCAGACAAGATGGGACGGACTCTGCTCGGCTCTGGGACGGAAGGACCTCAATTGTCAGTAACCGAGGAGTACTTTCCAGTTAAAATTTTTTTATATCATACCATTTTATGTCTATTTCACACAGCAAAAACCAGAGCTAAAACCTCAAAAGAATACTATTTCTCATGTATTTGGAGCTAATTCTGATAAACTCTTGGTTATAATTTAAATGTATGCACAGGTTTTAAAAAAATAAGAAAATGAAAATAGCATTTTATATGCAAAGGTTTTCTATTTGATGTTTGCACTTTTAAAGAGCTTCTCTAGTATTTAACCATAGTCTGCATCTTTACAGAGAGGTCTTTCTCTCTTTTAGCATAATTCTAAGTCTGTATATATACAATATACAGTAAGGTCTGATTTCTTACACATGAAAATGGTTAACTTAAAAACAAACAAAATATAGATGTTTAAAAATTAACTCAGTTTCTGCTTCCCTTTGGTATTAAATGTTGCTTACAAAGGATTACAGTCCTCTTTTTGTTCTCAAGGTTAAGTATTAGGTATTGATGTCTGCTTCCTGCCTTCCACATAGATGAGAAATTGGCTTCTGCAGGAAAAAAACACAGTTAATAAAATTAAAGTCTATAATAAGCATTGGATAGTATAAGCTGCCAGTTTCTAAAAAAATTAACGATACATCCTGATTTTTATCAACATAAGGTCATGAAAAATATAAATATAAAAACTCAGCAGAGAGAGAGAAAGAGAACAGGAGAGGGGGAGGAAGTGAGAGTGTTACTTAAGCTTACCGCTTTCACAGTGTCTTTAAAATGCTCTTATGCTTACACTGAAAACATCTGGAATGATTCTATCTTTTAACTGATCAAACATCAGATTTTGAAGAAACTACATATGAAATGCAGGTTTGATAGAAGGAAACACAAATCAAATCAACAAAGTGCTTAGCAGTCAATAAACCTTTTTATAAACTTGAAACCCCATGAAAAGACTTCTTGGTAGACAGCAATGTTAATTTAGATCTTGATTTTGAATACATATATTCACTTTCTTAGGTTCGAAATTCTAGGTATTAAGAACAAGAACTTGTTGATCTGCATTTCTCTTACAAGTTAATTCACATCTTACTCTGATTAAATTTAGAATGTATGAATAGGTCAAACAGAAGAAAAAGGATTACAGGTCAAACAAATGCATGGCCTTAACTGTACATTATCTGTGTTTCCAAGTTACTTATTAATAAATATCAATTGAAATATAAGGGGAGATAAGGAAAGGTGACTTACCCATGATCACAATGAATAATAAAGTTGACTTTTGTTTTCTTCAATTACTGAAACAAGTATTTTTTTGAGCTGACTCTTCTGAGACTTCTAAGTTCTACAAAACAACTCTCAAATTAGTATCCAGGATAGAAAAATTAGAAAACACTTAATACACAAGTACAGCAGAAAGTCTTTAAAAGACCTTATGGAATTACAGAAATACAATAAAGTAATTTCATACCCATCCACTCAACAAAAAGATATACTGATTTCCTATTCACATGTGGCACTCCTGTCTCTAAGCATGTAGTAGAAATGTTGTTTGTTTTACCATTATGTGTTATGGCTGAACTCTGGCAATCAGCAAATGTCCAGATATAACTGGCTCTTTGTCAGCTTTAATACAGACTATGTAGTGAGCCCTTAATAAGACAATGGTCATCTATTATAATCAACAGCTATAGTTAAATATAAGTGCCTCCTAGGTGCTTAGTTAACATTGTTAGGTGTTTGGGAAATATTAAGAAAAAAGAAGAAAAAGGAGGAAGAGAGGATGATACCTAGAAAGACACCAGTAAACTCAGGTGGTGAACTTTACTTTGGAGTTCCTGGTAAGCCGACTTGCCTAGCCTCTTGCTGCTGTGCTAGTGTTAGGCAGGAAAACAGATATGAGCGGGGTGGAAAGAGAAAAAGGCTAGGGAGGTCCACTAAAAACACCCAGAGTTAATCAATTAAAGCTCAAAAAGCCAGGAGCAACTTGGCCTGGAATGTTTGAATATTCCCCAGATAAAGGAGGGAATGTCTTTATCAGCATAGCCCATGTCTTTATTGTGTTAATCACTCAGGCCCAGATTGTTTTTTTATTTTTTATTTTTATTTATTTATTTATTTATTTTTATAATTTATTTTGGTATCATTATTCTACAATTACATGTGCAATATTATGGTGATTAAACTACCCCCTTCATCAGGTCCCCCCCACCAACACCATTACAGTCACTGTCCATCAGTGTAGTGAGATGCTATAGAGTCACTACTTGTCTTCTCTGAGTTGTACAGCCTTCCCTGTGCCCCCCTAACATTACATCTGCTAATTGTAATGCCCCTTTTTCCCTCTTATCCCTCCCGTCCCACCCATCTTCCCCAGTCCCTTTCCCTTTGGTAACTATTAGTCCATTCTTGGGTTCTGTGAGTCTGCTGCTGTTTTGTTCCTTCAGTGTTTTTCTTTGTTCTTATACTCCACATGAGTGAAATCATTTGATACTTGTCTTTTTCGGCCTGACTTATTTCACTGAGCATAATACCCTCTAGCTCCATCCATGTTGTTGCAAATGGTAGGATTTGTTTTCTTCTTATAGCTGAATAATATTCTATTGTGTATATGTACCACATTTTCTTTATCCATTCATCTACTGATGTACACTTAGGTTGCTTCCATTTCTTGGCTATTGTAAATACTGCTGCAATAAACATTGGGGTGCATATGTCTTTTTGAATCTGTGATCTTGTTTTCTTCAGGTAAATTCCTAGGAGTAGAACTCCTGGGTCAAATGGTATTTCTATTTTAAGTTTTTTGAGGAACCTCCATACTGCTTTCCACAATGGTTGAACTAATTTGCATTCCCACCAGCAGTGTAGGAGGGTTCCCTTTTCTCCACATCCTTGCCAACATTTGTTGTTGTTTGTGTTTTGGATGTTGGCCATCCTCACTAGTGTGAGGTGATATCTCATTGTGGTTTTAATCTGCATTTCTCTGATGATTAGCGATGTGGAGCATCTTTTCATGTGCCTGTTGGCCATCTGAATTTCTCCTTTAGAGAAGTGTCTATTCATGTCCTCTGCCCATTTCTTAATTGGATTATTTGCTTTTTGTTTGTTGAGGTGTGTGAGTTCTTTATAGATTTTGGATGTCAACCCCTTATCAGATACGTCATTTATGAATATATTCTCCTATACTGTAGGATCTCTTTTTGTTCTACTGATGGTGTCCTTTGCTGTACAGAAGCTTTTCAGCTTGATATAGTCCCACTTGTTCATTTTTGCTTTCGTTTCCCTTGCCTGGGGAGATATGTTCAAGAAGAAGTCGCTCATGTTTATGTCCAAGATATCTTTGCCTATGTTTTTTTCTAAGAGTTTTATGGTTTCATGACTTACATTCAGGTCTTTGATCCACCTTGAGTTTACCTTTGTGTATGGGGCTAGACAGTAGTCCAGTTTCATTCTCTTACATGTAGCTGTCCAGTTTTTCCAACACTAGCTGCTGAAAGGCTGTCATCTCCCCATTGTATATCCAAGGCTCCTTTATCAAATTAATTGACTGTATATGTTTGGGTTAATGTTTGAATTTTCTATTCTGTTCCACTGGTCTGTGGGTCTGTTTTTGTTCCAGTACCAAATTGTCTTGATTACTGTGGCTTTGGTGTAGAGCTTGAAGTCAGAGAGCGTAATTCCCCCTGTTTTATTCCTCCTTCTCAGGATTGCTTTGGCTATTCGGGGTCTTTTGTGGTTCCATATGAATTTTAGAATTATTTGTTCCAGTTCATTGAAGAAAGCTGTTGGTAGTTTGATAGGGATTGCATTGAATCTGTAGATTGCATTAGGTAGTATAGCCATTTTGACAATATTTATTCTTCCTAGCCAAGAGCATGGGATGCATTTTCATTTGTTAGTGTCCTCTTTAATTTCTCTAAGCAGTGTCTTGTAGTTTTCAGAGTATAGGTCTTTCACTTCCTTCGTTAGGTTTATTCCTAGGTAGGTATTTTATTCTTTTTGATGCAATTGTGAATGGAATTGTTTTTCTGATTTCTCTTTCTGTTAGCTCATCGTTAGTGTATAGGAAAGCAACAGATTTCTGTGTGTTAATTTTGTATCCTGCAACTTTGCTGAATTCAGATATTAGTTCTAGTAGTTTTGGAGTGGAGTCTTTAGGGTTTTTTTTGTACAGTATCATGTCATCTGCAAATAGTGACAATTTGACTTCTTTACCCATCTGGACACCTTGTATTTCTTTGTCTGATTGCCGTGGCTAGGACCTCCAGTACTATGTTGAATAACAGTGGAGAGAGTGGGCATCCTTGTCTTGTTCCCGATCTTAGATGAAAAGCTTTCAGCTTCACGCCATTAAGTATGATGTTAGCTGTGGGTTTGTCATATATGGCCTTTATGATGCTGAGGTACTTGCTGTCTATACCCATATTGTTGAGAGTTTTAATCATGAATGGATGCTGAATTTTGTCAAATGCTTTTTCAGCATCTATGGAGATGATCATGTGGTTTTTGTTCTTCTTTTTGTTGATGTGGTGGATGATGTTGATGGATTTTCGAATGTTGTACCATCCTTGCATCCCTGGGATGAATCCCACTTGATCATGGTGTATGATCCTCTTGATGTATTTTTGAATTTTGTTTGCTAATACTTTGTTGAGTATTTTTGCATCTACATTCATCAGGGATATTGGTCTGTAATTTTCTTTTTTGGTGAGGTCTTTGCCCGGTTTTGGTATTAGAGTGATGCTGGCTTCATAGAATGAGTTTGGAAGTATTCCCTCCTCTTCTATTTTTGGAAAACTTTAAGGAGAATGGGTGTTATTTCTTCTCTATATGTCTGGTAGAATTCAGAGGTGAATCCATCTGGTCTGGGGGTTTTGTTCTTGGGTAGTTTTTTGATTACCGATTCAATTTCGTTGCTGGTGATTGGTCTGTTTAGTTTTTCTGTTTCTTGCTTGGTCAGTCTTGGAAAGTTGTATTTTTCTAAGTTGTCCATTTCTTCTAGGTTTTCCAGCTAGTTAGCATATAGATTCTCATAATATTCTCTTATAATTCTTTGTATTTCTGTGGGGTCCGTCGTGATTTTTCCTTTATCATTTCTGATTCTGTTTATGTGTGTAGATTCTCTTTTTCTCTTAATGAGTCTGGCTAGAGGTTTATCTATTTTGTTTATTTTTTCAAAGAACCAGCTCTTGGTTTTATTGATTTTTTCTATTGTTTTATTCTTCTCAATTTTATTTACTTCTTCTCTAATCTTTATTATGTCCCTCCTTCTGGTGACTTTGGGCCTCATTTGTTCTTCTTTTTCCAATTTCAGTAATTGTGTCTTTAGACTATTCATTTGGGAATGTTCTTCCTTCTTTAAATAGGCCTGGATTGCAATATACTTTCCTCTTAGAACTGCCTTTGCTGCGTCCCACAGAAGTTGTGGCTTTGTGTTGTTGTTGTCATTAGTCTCCATATATTCTTTGATTTCTGTTTTGATTTGTTCGTTAACCCATTGATTAATTAGGAGAGTGTTGTTAAGTCTCCATGTATTTGTGAGCCTTTTTGATTTCTTTCTAAAATTTATTTCTAGTTTTATACCTTTGTGATCTGAGAAGTTGGTTGGTAAGATTTCAATATTCTTGAATTTACTGAGGTTCTTTTTGTGGCCTAGTATGTAGTCTATTCTGGAAAATGTTCCATGTGCACTTGAGAAGAATGTGTATCCTGCTGCTTTTGGGTGCAGATTTCTGTAGATGTCTGTTAGGTCCATCTGTTCTAGTTTGTTGTTCAGTGTCAGGCCCAGCTTATTTTTTTAACTTTACCTATATGCTGTTTTTTTTTCTCCTTCACCCTAATCAAGTAGTTTGCAACCTAGGCAACTAACTTAGCATGCAGGCCCAGCCATAAACAACATAGTAAAAGGCAGGAAGGATTCCATCTTAAAGATTGTATTTTAATACCCAAGAAGCTAAGAAGTAAGATTCTTAACTTACTCTTCAGCAAACAGACAATAACTCAGCCCACTTTGGAGGCTGGGCAGGCTGTCTTGTTGATATGCTCCCAGATGAAGAATGCAGGTATCCCAGGGATAAATCAGAGCAGGAAGTCCCTTGTGTTACGTTAATTCTAAATATTCAGAGACCACTTAACAAGTCTGTACCCATAGCCCTTAGTCACATTCCTGAAGAATCCCTAAAAGAGGGAACCCCCAACCCTTCAGGGTGCTCCTCTCTCTGAGGTCACCCGCACTTTCTAAGTGCGTAAACTTTTAACTTTAAACTTCTCTTTCCACCCTTTCAGGGCGCCTCTCCTTGCTGAGGTTGCCTGCTGCAATTTTTCTCTACATAACTTTAAATAAAACTTTTACTCTGCTTCACTACTGTGTCTCTGCCCTTCAATTTTTTGTTGTGGCGGGATCAAGGACAGAGGAATATACAGAACACTCCCCCAACACTAGGATTATTCTTGGTGCTTCCAGACCTCTGTGCTTTTAGTCATGCTGCTTCCGCTCTACTCAGACAGCCTTCCTATTTGATGATTTGATGTATTTTATTCACTTAAAAACATTATTCTAAAAGGGACCTGTCGGCTTTACCAGCTTGCCACAAAAAAGGTTAAGAACCCTGAAAGATAGGACTAACAATCTTAAACTAGCAATGAGATGTCTAGGCCCATGTATGGGTCAAAAAACTCCAAATTTACCTTCAGCCTGAGACCCTCCCCATTCCCACACCTCCAGCAAGTGTGTGGGGGAGGTGATATGTTTTACTTTCTTTTTTCTCGATTCTTAAATTATTGGGATTTTTTTATAGTTAAACATTGGCATGGTCTGAAAATAAAAATAACATATATTCTTATTCCCAACTCCCTTTGTCCATAATGCAGAATACCATATGAATCTTCCAGCAGCTGGTTTCTTTTCACTTAATGTATCTACAAAATACTTTCACCTCCAAGATCTTCCTCATTTGATTTTACGGCTAAAAGATATTCCACTGTGTGGACATACCACCGCTGTTGCGGCTTTTTGCTGAACACTTGGGTTGTTTCTTAACTTTTGCTATTATAAAGAAATGCTGCAGTGAAAAACTTGTCCATGTCATTTTATATAAATGTAGATATCTGCAGGAGAGACTCCCAAAGTAACATGGCTGTATCAAAGGATCAGTTCTGCAATTTTTAAGAAACACTGCCAAGTTCCCTGCCAGGAGTGAAGCACTCTTTGCTCCCCCAGCAATGTACAAGTGTGCCTATTTCAGGGAAAGGCTTTGAAATAAGGCCCTTGTCATTAGCAACAGATGGCAAAAACCTCATGAAGCAGACAGGTCACTCAGAACTTTACCCTGGTTCCTTTTTGCAAAAATTAAGAACTTCTTACAAAATTATTTGCTTTTTCTATAACTAGTTATGCCCAGTTCAGAGGGCCAGAGGGGAGGATTCTGTAAAGCATGTTCCCAAGTAGATATCTGTTAAAATTGAATTGTTTTCCCAACATCTCCAGAACCAGTTGATAATCCACCAGAAAAAAATTTTTTTATTAAGGTATCATTGATATACAATCTTATGAAGGTTTCACATGAGCAACACTGTGGTTATTACATTCAACATTATCAAGTCCCCCCCCCCCACACCCCATTGCAGTCACTCTCCATCAGCATAGAAAGATGCTAGAGTCACTACTTGTCTTCTCTGTGCTATACTGCCTTCCCTGAGATGCCCCTACATTATGTGTGCTAATCATAATGTCCCTTAATCCCCCTCTCTCTACCCCCTTCCATTTGGTCAACGCTAGTCCCTTCTTGGAGTCTGTGAGTCTGCTGCTGTTTGTTTCTTCAGTTTTGCTTCGTTGTTATACTTCACAAATGAGTGAAATAATTTGGTACTTGTCTTTCTCCACCTGCTTATTTCACTGAGCATAATACCCTCTAGCTCCATCCATGTTCGTGCAAATGGTAGGATTTCTTTTCTTCTTATGGCTGAATAATATTCCATTGTGTATATGTACCACATCTCCTTTATCCATTCATCTACTGATGGACACTTAGGTTGCTTCCATATCTTGGCTATTGTAAATAGTGCTGTGATAACATAGGGTGCATATGTCTTTTTGAATCAGGGATCTTGTTTTCTTCAGGTAAGTTCCTAGGGGTGGAATGACTGGGTCAAATAGTATTTCTATTTTTAGTTTTTTGAGGAACCTCCATATTGTTTTCCACAATGGTTGAACTAATTTGCATTCCCACCAGCAGTGTAGGAGGGTTCCCCTTTCTCTGCATCCTCCCCAGCATTTGTTGTTCCTTGTCTTTTGGATTTTGGCCATCCTAACTGGTGTGAGGTGATATCTCATTGTGGTTTTAATTTGCATTTCCCTGATAATTAGTAATATGGAGCATCTTTTCATGTGCCTGTTGGCCATCTGAATTTCTTCTTTGGAGAAGTGTCTGTTCAGATCCTCTGCCCATTTTTTTAATTGGGCTATTTGCTTTTTGGGTGTTGAGGTGAGTTGTTTATATATTTTGGATGTTAACCCCTTGTTGGATATGTCATTTACGGATATATTCTCCCAACTGTAGAATGCCTTTTTGTTTTGCTGATGGAGTCCTTTGCTGTACAGAAACTTTTTAGTTTGGTGTAGTCCCATGTATCCATTTTTGCTTGTTTCCCTTGCTCAAGGAGATGTGTTCAGGGGAAATTTTCTCGTTTATATTTAAGAGATTTTTGCCTATGTTGTCTTCTAAGAGTTTTATTGTTTCATGACTTACATTCAATTCTTTGATCCATTTCAAGTTTATTTTTGTGTATGGAGTTAGACAATAATCCAGTTTCATTCTCTTACATGTAGCCATCCAGTTTTACCAACACCATTTGTTGAAGAGCCTGTCATTTCCTCATTGTATATCCTATGGCTCCTTTATCATATATTAATTGGCTATATGTTTGGGTTTATATCTGGACTCTCTACTCTGTTCCATTGATCTATGGGTCTGTTCCTGTGCCAGTACCAAATTGTCTTGATTACTGTGGCTTTGTAGTAGAGCTTTAAGTTGGGGAGCATTATCTCCAGTTTTATTCTTTCTTCTCAGGATTGCTTTGGCTATTCAGGATCTTTCGTGGTTCCATATGAATTTTAGAACTATTTGTTCTAGTTTGTTGAAGAATGCTGTTGGCATTTTGATAAGGATTGCACTGAATCTGTAGATTATTTTACGCAGGATGGCCATTTTGACAATATTAATTCTTCGTATCCATGATAATGGGTTGTGTTTCCATTTATTGGTATCTTCTTTAATTTCTCTCATGAGTGTCTTGTAGTTTTCAGGGTATAGGTCTTCTACCTCCTTGGTTAGGTTTATTCCTAGGTATTTTATTGTTTTTGATGCAATTGTAAATGGAGCTGTTTTCCTGATTTCTCTTTCTGCTAGTTTATTGTTAGTATATAGGAATGCAACATTTCTGTGTATTAATTTTGTATCCTGCAACTTGGCTGAATTCAGTTACTAGTTTTAGTAGTTTTGGGATGGAATCTTTAGGGCTTTTTATGTACAATAACATGACATCTGCAAACAGTGACAGTTTAACTTCTTCCTTACCAATCTGGATGTCTTTTGTGTTGTCTGATGACTATGGCTAGGACCTCCAGTACTATGTTGAATAAAAGTGGGAGAGTGGGTATCCTTGTCTTGTTCCTGATCTTAGAGGAAAAGCTTTTAGCTTTTCGCTGTTAAGTATGATGTTGGTTGTAGGTTTGTCATATATAACCTTTGCTATGTTGAGGTACTTGCCCTCTATACCCATTTTATTGAGAGTTTTTACCATGAATGCATGTTGAATTTTGTCGAATGCTTTTTCAGCATCTATGGAGATGATCATGTGGTTTTTTTCCTTCTTTTTGTTGATGTGGTGGATGATGTTGATGGATTTTTGAATATTGTACCATCTTTGCATCCCTGGAATAAATCCTATTTGATCATGATGGGTAATCTTTTTGATGTATTTTTGAATTCAGCTTGCTAATATTTTTTTGTTGTTCTTCTTTAACTGTATTTTTTTTATAATTTATTTTGGTATCATCAATCTACAATTACATGTGCAATATTATGGTGATTAAACTACCCCCTTAATCAGGTCCCCCCCACCAACACCATTACAGTCACTGTCCATCAGGGTAGTGAGATGCTATAGAGTCACTACTTGTCTTCTCTGAGTTGTACTGCCCTCCCCGTGTCCCCCCAACATTACATCTGCTAATCATAATGCCCCCTTTTCCCCCTTGTCCCTCCCTTCCCAAACATCCTCCCCAGTCCCTTTCTCTTTGGTAATATAAGTCTGTTCTTGGGTTCTGTGAGTCTGCTGCTGTTTTGTTCCTTCAGTTTTTTTCTTTGTTCTTATACTCCACATATGAGTGAAATCATTTGATACTTGTCTTTTTCAGCTTGGCTTATTTCACTGAGCATAATACCCTCTAGCTCCATCCATGTTGTTGCAAGTGGTAGGATTTGTTTTCTTCTTATGGCTGTATAATATTCCATTGTGTATATGTATCACATCTTCTTTATCCACTCCTCTACTGATGGACACTTAGGTTGCTTCCATTTCTTGGCTATTGTAAATAGTGCTGCGATAAACATAGGGGTGCATATATCTTTTTCAAACTGTGCTGCTGCATTCTTAGGGTAAATTCCTAGGAGTGGAATTCCTGGGTCAAATGGTATTTCTATTTTGAGTTTTTTGAGGAACCTCCATACTGCTTTCCACAATGGTTGAACTAATTTGCAGTCCCACCAGCAGTGTAGGAGGCTTCCCTTTTCTCCACATCCTCGCCAACATTTGTTGTTGTTTGTGTTTTGGATGTTGGCCATCCTCACTGGTGTGAGGTGGTATCTCATTGTGGTTTTAATCTGCATTTCTCTGATGATTAGTGATGTGGAGCATCTTTGCATGTGCCTGTTGGTCATCTGAATTTCTTCTTTGGAGAAGTGTCTATTCATGTCCTCTGCCTATTTCTTAATTGGATTATTTACTTTATGTTTGTTGAGGTGCGTGAGTTCTTTATATATTTTTGACGTCAACCCCTTATCAGATATGTCATTTATGAATATATTCTCCCATACCGTAGGATCTCTTTTTGTTCTACTGATGGTGTCCTTTGCTGTACAGAAGCTTTTCAGCTTGATATAGTCCCACTTGTTCATTTTTGCTTTTGTTTCCCTTGCCTGGAGAGATATGTTCATGAAGAAGTCGCTCATGTTTATGTCCAAGAAATTTTTCCCTATGTTTTTTTCTAAGAGTTTTATGGTTTCATGACTGACATTCAGGTCTTTGATCCATTTTGAGTTGACTTTTGTGTATGGGGCTAGACAGTAGTCCAGTTTCATTCTCTTACATGTATCAGCTTGCTAATATTTTGCTGACTATTTTTGCATCTATGTTCATCAGGGATATTGGTCTGTAATTTTCTTTTTTTTTGTGGTGTCTTTGCCTGGTTTTGGTATTAGAGTGATGCTGGCCTCAGAATGAGTTTGGAAGTATTCCCTCCTCTTCTACTTTTTGGAAAACTTTAAGGAGGATGGGTATTAGGTCTTCTCTAAATGTCAGATAAAATTCAGTGTGAAGCCATCTGGTCTATGGGTTTTGTTCTTAGGTAGTTTTTGATTACCAATTCATTTTCATTGCGGGTAATTGGTCTGTTCAGAGTTTCTGTTTCTTCCTGGGTCAGTTTTGGAAAGTTGTATTTTTCTAGAAAGTTGTCCATTTCTTCTAGGTTATCCAGTTTGTTAGCATATAATTTTTCATAGTATTCTCTAATAATTCTTTGTATTTCTGTGATGTCTGTAGTGATTTTTCCTTTCTCATTTCTGATTGTTTATGTGTGTACACTCCCTTTTTTTCTTGAGAAGTCTGGCTTGGGGTTGGTTTATCTATCGTTTATTTTCTTGAAAAACCAGCTCCTGGTTTCATTGATTCTATTGTTTCATTCTTCTCAATTTTATTTATTTATACTCTGTTCTTTATTATGTCTCTCCTTCTGCTAACTTTGGGCCTCATCTTTTTCTAGTTTTATTAATTGTGAGTTTAGACTGTTCATTTGGGATTGTTCTTTTCTACCAGAAGATATGTCTGGGGCCAGTATTTTTTCCAAAAATGATTATGATTCTAGCTGTAGGATGTTTACTCTTCCTCTTCCATAAAATGGATGGCTGAGGACAGAATAGCTGTTTTGGGTCTTTCCAGCTCAAAAATTCTCTTAAACCAAGTTTTAATCAAACTCAGCTTTTGCACTTTTTCAGTCAATACCTGCGTTTTCTGTGCATTGTTTCTCCTCTCTGCAGCCCATGTATTTATTGAAAAATCAGATCTTTTTCAAGAATTGTGTGGGTAAAATTGTAATATTTCCAGAATATCTCACCTGCCTTTAGTACATCTGCATATCAACAGGTAATTACCTGGGCAAGGAGGGCTTATCTGTACCTGAGAGGAGAGAGAAGGACCGGTTTTGCTTTTGCTGGAGCAGGAAAGAGAGAAACAGCCCCGGACTGCAGTTTGTAAGCAATAAACGGATTTTAAACTTTATTTCTCCTCCTTTGACTGATTTTGGTTTTTAGAGGTTATTTTGCCCCAGGATTTCCTTTTCCCGGATTTACAAAGTGCCTAACTCACTGCAAAAGTATTTCTTAACCATTTAACATGTAGAAAACTGGCCTACCATTTTGATGACATCCCTATCCATTAAATTTAAAAAAAGCATCTCTGACAAGGTTTTTGTGTTATGCTCCTAACCCCATTTTTCCTGTAAGCTGCATGGTTTTTACTGTGCAATTTCGCACTGTGGGGTGAATTTTAGGAACCTGTGTGTTGTATTACAGCAGAAGTTACTGTGGTTATCAAAATGTTAAACAAGGCTGTGATATAATACATAAATTTTTATTAATGCATTAAATAAGCTCTAACAGCAGGCTTAATATTCTATAATTATGAGTTAGTGCTGTGTATAAATTATTATTCAAGGTATCTACAATAACCATAAAGTGATATGAAACTATCCGTGATCTCTACTAGTGACAAAATTACAGGTATTATGTACCACTATGGCTTGTTTCCTATGTTCATAATTGAAGGAAGTGCCAGATTTCAATGAAAGGTTAATTAAAATAAACTTCCATTTAATTTTTATTCCCGTCAATGTTTATGCATCCTGAATTCTATTCAACAAACTGATTAAAAACATCTGCCCCGACTTCCGGGAAGATGGCGGTGTGAGCAGGGCGGCAGAAATCTCCTCCCAACACTATATTTATCTACGAAAACACAGAAAATACATCTATTCCTAAAAGAGAGACGAGAATACACAGGAAAGCGCACAGCGTGCAGCTACACCCGAGAGGACTCAGCACCCCAAGAGGCGGGTAAGATACGGAGCCGCGACCCGGCGGGACCCGAGCCCTCCCCCACCCCAGCGCACCGGCGGGAGGAGAGGATTCAGAGCCGGGAGGGAGTGGAAGTACACCCCGCGAAGTAGCCAGCCCCGGGGATCTGCGCGGGGAGCGCTGACCCACATTGCACAGTGCAGCGGAGATTGGAGAGACAGAGGGGCAGGATCTGAGCGGGGAACGCGCCAGGGTGCTTGCAGCTGGCTCCCGGGAAGGAAAAAAAAAAGTGTGCGCTTTCTTCAGCGGTCTTAAAGAGACAGGAGCCCAGCGGAGGAGCCGGATCGCCCCAGCACACTCAGCCCAGCAGGCTGGGAGTCCTGGGGAGTTTCAGACGCCTTAGCTGGTGACTGAGGAAGCATAGCCATACTTAACACTTCTCACTGAGATCAACAGCCTCCTACTCATTCCCACCCCTGCCAGAGCGATAAAGGGCCCTGCAGAGCGGCACAGTCACAGCTGTGGAATAGTGGGGCAATAGCGCCACCTAGAGCATTCCCACAGAATCTACGTCTGGTGGGCATTTTTTTGTTTTTGTTTTGTTTTGTTTTTTGTTTTGTTTTTGTTTTTTCTTTTCTTTCTTTTTTTCTTTTTTTCTTTCTTTCTTTTTTTCTTTTTTTCTTTTTTTTCTCTTTTTTTTCTCTTTTTTTTCTTCTCTTTTTAAAGTCTTAAAGAGCCCAGCTGACATACGTGGCAACTATCAGTGACCAAATTATACAGCCATGAAAAGACAGAGGAATATGGTTCAGACCAAAATCAACCAGACAACCCCAGAGAGGGAGTCTGAAGGGATGGAAATGCACAGCCTCCCTGAAAAACAATTCAGAATAAAAGTCATAACCATGCTGATGGACCTACAGAGAAATGTGCAAGAGCTGAGGGAGGAAGTGAGGGAACTGAGGAAAGACAATACAGAAATCAGACAAGCGATCGACGGGCTTAACAGCAGAATGGATGAGATGCGAGAGACTGTAAATGGAATAGAAAACAGAGAACAGGAGTACAGAGAACAGGAGTACAGAGCAGCTGAGGCAGAGAGAGATAAAAGGATTTCTAGGAATGAAAGAATATTAAGAGAACTGTGTGACCAATCCAAACGGAACAATATTCGCATTATAGGAGTACCAGAGGAAGAAGAGAGAGAAAAAGGGATAGAAAGTGTCTTTGAAGAAATAATTGCTGAAAACTTTCCCTCCCTGGGGAAGGAAGTAGTCTCGCAGTCCACCGAAGCTCATAGATCTCCCAACACAAGGGACCCAAGGAAGACAACACCAAGACACATAATAATTAAGATGGCAAAGATCAAAGATAAAGACAGGGTATTAAAGGCAGCTAGAGAGAGAAAAAAGATCACCTACAAAGGAAAACCCATCAGACTATCGTCAGACTTCTCAACAGAACCCTTACAGGCCAGAAGAGAATGGCATGATATATTTAACGTAATGAAACAGAAGGGCCTCGAACCAAGAATATTGTATCCAGCACGATTATCATTTAAATATGATGGAGGGATTAAACAATTTCCAGATAAACGAAAGTTGAGAGAATTTGCCTCTCATAAACCACCACTACAGGATATCTTAAATGGACTGCTCTAGATGGAAGCACACCTAAGGCTAAAAGATGTCACCAGAGAAAATAAAATCATAGCAAAGAAAGCAGACCATCCAAATACTAACTAAAGGCAAAGAATAAAACACCTATTATAGAAAGAATGGAGGAGGAGGAATAAGAAGGGAGAGAAAGAAAGAAACATCAGACTGTGTTTACAATAACTTAACAAGAAAGTTAAGTTAGATTGTTAGATAGTAAAGAAGCAACCCTTGAACCCTTGGTAACCACGAATCTAAAGCCAGCAATGGCAATAAGTACATACCTATCAATAATCACCCTAAATGTAAATGGACTGAATGCACCAATCAAAAGACACAGAGTAACAGAATGGATAAAAAAGCAAGACCCATCTATATGCTGCCTACAAGAAACTCACCTCAAATCCAAAGATATACACAGACTAAAAGTGAAGGGATGGAAAAAGATATTTCATGCAAACAACAAAGAGAAAAAAGCAGGTGTTGCAGTACTTGTATCACACAAAATAGACTTCAAAACGAAGAAAGTAGCAAAAGATAAAGAAGGACATTACGATAATGATAAAGGGGTCAGTCCAACAAGAAGATATAACCATTATAAATATATATGCACCCAACACAGGAGCACCAGCATATGTGAGACAAATACTAACAGAATTAAAGGAGGAAATAGACAGCAATGCATTCATCTTAGGAGACTTCAACACACCACTCACTCCAGAGGACAGATCAACCAGACAGAAAATAAGTAAAGACACAGAGGCACTGAAAAACACACTAGAACAGATGGACCTAACAGACATCTACAGAACTCTAGACCCAAAAGCAACAGGATACACATTCTTCTCAAGTGCACATGGAACATTTTCCAGAATAGACCACATACTAGGCCACAAAAAGAACCCCAGTAATTTCAAAAATATTGAAATCCTACCAACCAACTTCTCAGATCACCAAGGTATAAAACTAGAAATAAATTTTAGAAAGAAATCAAAAAGGCTCACAAATACATGGAGACTTAACAACACTCTCCTAATTAATCAATGGGTTAACGACCAAATCAAAACAGAAATCAAAGAATATATGGAGACTAATGACAACAACAACACAAAGCCACAACCTCTGTGGGACGCAGCAAAGGCAGTTCTGAGAGGAAAGTATATTGCAATCCAGGCCTATTTAAAGAAGGAAGAACATTCCCAAATGAATAGTCTAAAGACACAATTACTGAAATTGGAAAAAGAAGAACAAATGAGGCCCAAAGTCACCAGAAGGAGGGACATAATAAAGATTAGAGAAGAAATAAATAAAATTGAGAAGAATAAAACAATAGAAAAAATCAATAAAACCAAGAGCTGGTTCTTTGAAAAAATAAACAAAATAGATAAACCCCTAGCCAGACTCATTAAGAGAAAAAGAGAATCTACACACATAAACACAATCAGAAATGAGAAAGGAAAAATCACGACGGACCCCACAGAAATACAAAGAATCATAAGAGAATATTATGAGAATGTATATGCTAACAAGCCGGAAAACATAGAGAAATGGACAACTTCTTAGAAAAATACAACCTTCCAAGACTGACCAAGCAAGAAACAGAAAAACTAAACAGACCAATCACCAGTGACGAAATCGAATTGGTAATCAAAAAACTACCCAAGAACAAAACCCCTGGGCCTGATGGATTCACCTCTGAATTCTACCAGACATATAGAGAAGAAATAACACCGATTCTCCTTAAAGTTTTCCAAAAAATAGAAGAGGAGGGAATACTTCCAAACTCATTCTATGAAGCCAGCATCACTCTAATACCAAAACCGGGCAAAGACCTCACCAAAAAAGAAAATTACAGACCAATATCCCTGATGAACGTAGATGCAAAAATACTCAACAAAATATTAGCAAATCGAATTCAAAAATACATCAAGAGGATCATACACCATGATCAAGTGGGATTCATCCCAGGGATGCAAGGATGGTACAACATTCGAAAATCCATCAACATCATCCACCACACCAACAAAAAGAAGAACAAAAACCACATGATCATCTCCATAGATGCTGAAAAAGCATTTGACAAATTCAGCATCCATTCATGATTAAAACTCTCAACAAAATGGGTATAGAGGGCAAGTACCTCAACATCATAAAGGCTATATATGACAAACCCACAGCTAACATCATACTTAACAGCGAGACGCTGAAAGCTTTTCATCTAAGATCGGAACAAGACAAGGATGCCCACTCTCTCCACTGTTATTCAACATAGTACTGGAGGTCCTAGCCACAGCAATCAGACAAAACAAAGACATACAAGGCATCCAGATTGGTAAAGAAGAAGTCAAATTGTCACTTTTTGCAGATGACATGATACTGTACATGAAAAACCCTAAAGACTCCACTCCAAAACTACTAGAACTAATATCTGAATTCAGCAAAGTTGCAGGATACAAAATTAACACACAGAAATCTGTTGATTTCCTATACACTAACGATGAACTAACAGAAAGAGAAATCAGAAAAACAATTCCATTCACAATTGCATCAAAAGGAATAAAATACCTAGGAATAAACCTAACGAAGGAAGTGAAAGACCTGTACTCTGAAAACTACAAGACACTCCTACGAGAAATTAAAGAGGACACTAACAAATGGAAATGCATCCCATGCTCTTGGCTAGGAAGAATAAATATTGTCAAAAATGGCTATACTACCTAAAGCAATCTACAGATTCAACGCAATCCCTATCAAACTACCAACAGCTTTCTTCAATGAACTGGAAGAAATAATTCTAAAATTCATATGGAACCACAAAAGACCCCGAATAGCCAAATCAATCCTGAGAAGGAGGAATAAAACAGGGGAATTACACTCCCTGACTTCAAGCTCTACTACAAAGCCACAGTAATCAAGACAATTTGGTATTGGCACAAAAAAAGACCCACAGACCAGTGGAACAGAATACAAAATCCAAACATTAACCCAAACATATACAGTCAATTAATATTTGATAAAAGTGCCTTGACATACAATGGGGAGATGACAGCCTCTTCAGCAGCTGGTGTTGGAAAAACTGGACAGCTACACGTAAGAGAATGAAACTGGACTACTGTCTAGCCCCATACACAAAGGTAAACTCAAGGTGGATCAAAGACCTGAATGTAAGTCATGAAACCATAAAACTCTTAGAAAAACATAGGCAAAAATCTCTTGGACATAAACATGAGTGACTTCTTCATGAACATATCTCCCTGGGCAAGGGAAACAAAAGCAAAAATGAACAAGTGGGACTATATCAAGCTGAAAGCTTCTGTACAGCAAAGGACACCATCAGTAGAACAAAAAGACATCCCACAGTATGGGAGAATATATTCATAAAAAATGTATCTGATAAAGGGTTGACATCCAAAATATATAAAGAACTCATGCACCTTAACAAACAGAAAGCAAATAATCCAATTAAGAAATGGGCAGCGGACATGAATAGACACTTCTCTAAAGAAGAAATTCAGATGGCTAACAGGCACATGAAAAGATGCTCCACATCGCTAATCATCAGAGAAATGCAGATTAAAACCACAATGAGATATCACCTCACACCAGTGAGGATGGCCAACATCCAAAACACAAACAACAAATAAATGTTGGCGAGGATGTGGAGAAAAGGGAACCCTCCTACA